>JAEIFU010002513.1:0-42649 GCA_018904235.1 Lordiphosa stackelbergi
GATTAATAGAAAAATTACAGCTCAAATATGTCAAAAAAGTCTAGCGGGTATTTTTATTGAATTTTCAATTGTTCATAAAGTTGGTTATAATAATGCGATTTAAGTCAAATATGCCGTTGTGTCTGATGACGAGTTCCCAACGAGATGCCAATCTCATAATGCCCCTCTTATAGAAGCTCGCTTCCCTATTGGCAAAAACTTGAGAGAGCCAATTTTCACAGGACTTTGTGCCAACTTCCGACTACCAAGCTCGTTCGCCATGGACAGAAATAGGTGGTAATCACTTGCGAGATCCGACTATACGGTGGATGCAAAGAACCTCCCATCCGAGCTCCCGGAGCTTCTGGCGCGTCAAAGATGTGTGTGGCCTGGCGTTGTCCTGATGGAAGACAATCTGGCCTCTGTTGATCAAAGATGAGCCTTGCTGCATCCGCATTCAAGCGGTCCAGTTGTTGGCAGTACAGGTCCGAATTGAGCGTTTGGCCATAGGGAGCAGCTCATAGTGGATGATTCCCCGCCAATCCCACCAAACACACAGAAGAACCTTCCTGGCCGTCAATCCAGGCTTGGCCACCGTCTGGGCAGCTTCACCGCTTTTCGACCACGACCGTTTGCGCCACGTTGTCGTAAGTGACCCACTTTTCATCGCCAGTCACCATCCGCTTCAAAAACGGGTCGATTTTGTTGCGATTCAGAAGCGATTCGCATGCATCCATACGGGCAAAAATGTTTTTTGCGTCAAGTCGTGGCACCCATACATCGAGCTTCTTGAATCCAAGCTTCTTCAAATGGTTTATAACGGTTTGATGACTCATGCCCAGCTCTTGGCCGATGCTACGGCTACTTTGCCGGTCTCTTTTCGATCAATTCAGCGATTTTATCGCAATTTTCGACGACAGGCCTTCCGGACCGTGGCGCATCTTCGATCACCTCTGCACCAGAACGAAAACGTTGAAACCATCGTTGTGCGGTGGAAATGGAAACTGTATCGGGTCCATAAACTCCACAAATTTTATTGGCAGCATGAGATGCATTTTTCCTTTATCGTAGTAGTACTGTAAAATATGCCGTATTTTCTCTTATTTTGCTCCATGTTTGCGACGCCATAACTCACGAACGACTAAAAACAAACTACAATAAATAAAACACGTAAGTATGCGTGAAAAGAGCTTTCCAAAAGCTCTAGCGTGAACCGATGCGATCACAACTAGAACTACGCGCTTGCAAAGACAAGCTTGCGGAAATACCGCAAGACTTTTTGACAACCTTATATGTATATGCTTCCATTGACAGTTGACTGTTGGCGTATATGTTCAGAGAAGTTTGTTATATGTTATATGTTCCATGTATTCTACTCAGTGTGAACAGACTGTCACATAGCTGACATACAAAAATGTGGCATTCTGCCTTTATTAACTTTGGTTTGTTCACAAACCTTCTTTAGCATTGTGTACAATTTCCTCAGCAAATGTCTGCCTTTTCTCGCAGTGTACCGTTGCGGTAGCCAACGGCGCTTTCAAGGTGGAGCTGGACTGATAACGCACCAGCTTACAGAATAAAAAAGGCATCGAGCATCGCGCATCGCGCATCGAGAGGTGAGCATCGAGGAGGTGCAGAAGTTTGCACAATAAAATATTGTTCTGACTGACCAATAAATTCAATGCCTAAGTACAGAGAGAGCGAGAGATGTGGAGGTTCGGGGTTGCCCTTGTGACTCCCTCACACTTTCTTGCGTGCAAAAATCGATCAGCGCGAAATGAAATTGAAGTTAAAATGCACCGCCTGTGGCGCTTTCGGGCGATTTAGTAGTATGGGCCAGATATATATCGTGGAGTACAATGACTCTCGTCCTGTGTTTCATTTCAGTTTTGGTTTTGTTTTTTTTTTTTTTTTGGCGGCATTTGCCTGGGAATTCGCTTTGAAATTGGATAGACACACAGCTGGGCTGGCCGGGCCATGGGGGCCATTGTCCTGTTTTGTTTTTCGGGCAGGCGAAATCAATTTGCAAACGGTTCCAAGCAGGAGCAAGTGTACCAAATGCATTTGCCTTGGCATCGAAACTCATCATCGTCGGTGATAAATTCCCAATTTGTTTGACTTGAGCGCTAACCAAGAAAGTGTGTGAGTCACCCACATGCCTGCTGGCAGCGCAACGAATCGGCAGTTGACAATCTCATGATCGGTAGCATCTATGTATGCCCCGGGGCCCATTGTGTGTAGTGCAACATTAGGTCATGGGGCATTAGAGCTGTGTACCTACTACGTCTGACCCATGCATACATTAGGCACAATAACTCTTTGTCTGACGACAGCATTTCACCTTTCATTCATACAAAATACAACTTGGTGGGTCCACTACACACTCAGTGGACCAAAGGACATTGACAACTGCATTAGCAATGCCCGCTGGCAAGTTAATTAAATTCTTCAGTTTGAAAAAGGTGAAACACCAAAGGCAGGAAATAATCTACATAATTTGCCTAAATTTCAATTAGAAGCGGGGCTTCACCCGACGGAACTTTGCCCTGCGTTGGCCAAGATGTCGAGCTGCAATTTTGCTGGCCGAAAAAGAAAAACTGAATCATTTCCACGATAAGAGGGCCATGAGTTCTGCCTGGTGACTAAACAAAATAAGAGATATGATAAAAATGATACGTAATGTACAATCATCAGATAAGGTAATAAATAGGATCAACATTCGGTGATAAACGAAATTGGCCGATCATATCAATTTTTACTTATACCCTGGAAAATTTACAAATAGGAAAAAAGGGGGAAGAAAGGGGGAATATTAGTGTCAATGCGATGATTGAAATTCCTAAAGTATACTTTAACGACAGATGCAAATGTCCATGTAAAAATCGGAGACCACAAAATCGCCCATAAGCGACATTAGAGTACTCTTGAATCAAGCGTGTTCGTACTCAAAAGTAAAAATACTTGATTTGATCCAAGTGTAAAGTTTTGATCCCGACTTTTGTGATTCAAGTGTTTCAGTACTTTTTCCAAATACAAATAATTCTCAAAATAAAAGATTTGGAAAAAATATTCGAAGGGGGTGGGGATAGGTGTGAGAGACACGACCGATCCCCCCTCACTCACACTCAACTCGGTTCCTCGAAAACTGAAACCCACACAGACGACGGGCAGCTTAGCCCACTCGACTATCATCCATAACCTCTATTACCTCGATTCCAAGAGCGTTATGCTTCAAAATTCAATTTCAATTTTTTTTTTTTCAGATCGTTTGTACTTTAAAATATTCGTTCTAGTTTTCTCTTAGTATAGAACTCGCATGACTCCCGTAGCTGCCCCAAGAACGAAAACCACCAGTAAAGTTGTTCCCATAAATAAAATAAATTTTAAAGGGTTTTTGATGTTATAAACTACAGTAAAAAATAAAAAAGGTAGCTATAAAAAAAAAGGTAGGATGAACAATCGCTCCATTATTATATTTTTTTTTTTGGGTTTTTTTTTTTTTTTTTTGGTCCTTTTTTAAATTCATTCGAGTAATAATACTAAAAGAACATTTTCAAGGCTTGGCCTAAAGACGTCTGCCTATTACATAAATTAAGGTGATTTATAGTACGGTATATATATAAATTATAAAATATATTAGTTAAGGGGTATAGCTAAGTTCGCTTATTTGAGTTTTCGTAGGGCTACTCCACCCACCTGCCCCGCTCGTCGCGAGATAGTGGATCTTCCACCCAGAAGAAAACCCGCCAGCGCCCTTTTATCTAAAAGTCCCCGCTTTATTATGCTAGTTCTGTAACGCATTGCCCTCTTTTACGTATGTAGCTAATCTGTTCCAGTCCTGGCCATTGAATACAAGTTGGATCTCCTCGTTTGTTAGAGCTGGTTTGTTCCATGCAAGCAGTCGGTGCTCCCGGAAAATTGGACATCTTGCGCAAAAGTGGATGACATCTTCCCGTTCTCCAAGGTTACAGACACTGCATATCTCAGTTGTGTTAACCTGTGGGGAAATAGTTCAGGCTTATCATTTTTTCCGTTCTGGCCCTGAAAATAGCTGAGATCGAGGCTGTGTCATACTGGTCTTGGAAGTAGTTAAGCTCCTTGAGATTCAGGTTCAATTGACTATAGCTGTACCGAGTTAGGCTTTGGCGTGCTGAGATTTCAAAATTTGTTCGGGTTTTATTTAGGTTGCAGAAGCATGACCCTTTGCGCTGCTTACATCCAAGTCAATACTCTACTCCTGCGATAGGTTTTCCCATACATGAATACATTGTGACTTGGTTTCCCACCGAAAGTTTTGCCGCAATTAGGGTGTCTATGCCGTAGAAGTGACAGGACTTTGCTTACGTATCGAAAGTGCCGCATAAGTGTGTACTCGTAAAGCTCCGATAGACCTGTCTCCAAATGTATTGCGTATGTGGGAGTGTTCTGAGGAAGATAGAATGCTCTTTTTTACAAAATACCTCAAAGTTTTTCAGCTTCTTCAAATTTGGTATAACCCCAGACTTCCACTCCGTAGCACATTATTGATTTTGCCGTAGCTTGAAACATTCTGTATTTTGTACTGGCGCTCACATTTTTTTTTTTTACTAAAAAGCGTTTTCCACGTGCTGTTTATAGCGGCTTTGGAATCTCGCAACTTTTGCTGTAGTTGCTTATGAAGTGACATGTTATGCGTGACTGTTATGCCGAGATATTTGTATTCCGTTACTCGGTCCAGCGGAGTTCCGTTGAGGCTCCGTGCGCCAGTCGTCCCTTGCCCGATCTAACCATCATTACTCCCATCCCATTTTCGGCAATATCTATATGTTGCGTCTATCATCGACTGAAGTATTTCTAGGCTGCTAAGATCTTCTGCAATATCATTTACATAAAGTGCGAAAAGCAAAGGGCTAAGCAAACACCCTTGTTTAACTCCAAGATTCGTATCAAACCATTGAGACAGAGTACTTCTCAGCCTACCTTTTGAGCCTGTGGTTTTAAATACGAACAAAAGTCTACTTTTCTATATTTGTGTCAATGAGTGTAGCAGTGAAATACGAAGTAAACATATTATGTCAAACATGGGCTACAAGCAAAGAAATAATATTGTGTCTATTTATAAACACAAAACGTATTCTGTTTCCCCGCCCCAGCATTTTCATTCCTATCCTGGGACAGGCCATAGACGTTTGTGCACCACTGGTCTACAACAAGGTACTAACATTACTCATGTAACTTTTTTTGGTCAAAGAAGTGAGAGCGAGAGAAATGTTGCTCAGTCCAAACCGCTACTGTATAAATAAAACAGAAAATTGTCCGCGGAGCTGTTCGCTTACAACATTTGCTTCTCATAGAGCAAAGAATATTAGAGAGAAGGTTGCTTGGTCGACACCGCTTCTGTCAGAAAATTGTCAGCTGTTCGCTCTTTCCTCTGTATACTTTTTACATTCTCCATTTCTTTGGTTTATGGTCGTCTCCCTCTAACCACAGTGATTTCCTACTGGGACTTTGAAGTATTTTTTTGAGCACTATCGTTTAGCACCAGCAAAATTGAGAGGCAGCGCAAACTTTCTCTCTAATTCTAATTGCTCTATGGCTTACCGACTGAAATTTAACAAGTTGTCAAGAGAGCTAGAGAGTGAGTATGCCTACCTTGTTAAGTATACCTTGGTCATACATACAGACGTACATGCCTATAACGACTTGGCAGTTGATATTGATCAAAAATATATACAGTTTAAAAGGTCGGAAATGATTCCTTCTTACCGTAACATACTTTTGGAGTTAAAATTGTTTTAATGTTCTTAAGCCGTTAAAAGTTGGTCACGTTCGACATTGTATGCGTATAAAATTGGTCTTACTTATCCATACATCTATATTTCTTATGGGCGTTTAAAGTGTTAAGCAAATCTTTATAAAATTCTTACAGTATTTTAAAGTCGCTCAGGAAAGAGTTATGGGATATATCCCAAGTCTGTAAGCCGGTTTGTTAGCTCCTAAGCCCGTAATACATATCTAAATAATTATTTAAATTAGAAACTGGAGAGTTAATTTTAGCCGATTTAATAGTAATTCAGAGCCTGATCTCAGAAATTATGTAAGCTATGAACTTGAAACGGTTTGAAACCTGTTTGAATCAGATGAATTGTGGTGGCCGAAATCGCGCATTATTATGAATAATGAAAGAAACATATGAACAGAATAGTCATTACATAAAGTTAAATTACATGAATAACAATATACCACTTGATTCATACTGGGAATGAAATGTCACATATCGACAGACATAAATATCAACTCCCTAGAAGAGACCAGAGGTCAAATATGTTGTTTTCTTGAGAGCCGTAAATTTAATGGTAGAAGATTCTGTATCTGTAGAGAACTCTGAGTAATCCATACGTTTTTGCCCACTGCCCTTTTTTGTGGTCACCCGAGGTCATTGTCTTATTAAAGGTAAATTCTAGATTACTCGCCTGAGCAACGTACTCAATATTGCTATTCTCGATTTTTAAATTATTTAATTCATCTGTATTTAAAGTTTTTTGTAAATAGCCAAGCATTTCGATTTAGATGGGTTGAGTCCATTTCTTTTAGCCCTGTCACTTATATAACTTAGTTCCTATTTGACACATCAATACATTCATTAATTTTACTGACAGGACGACTAACATACAGTTGCACATCATCTGCATACATATGTACATCACAGTTTGACATCACAGCTGGTAAGTCATTAACATAAACACTAAAGAGCAAAGGTCCCAGAACCGATCCCTGCGGTACTCCACGTGTAAGTGACAAAAGGACGAAGCACTGCACGAGGTTACCACTGATTGACATCGTTCGGTCAAGTATGAGCGAAGCAACTTTGTGAGAAAAATTATACAGCTTGCTGAGCTTGGAGCAGAGGCATGGTGATTGACCGTATCAAACGCCTTACTGTAATCTAACAGAGTCCAAAACGTCACCTGTCCATTGTCTATATTATTTCTAATGTCTTCAGTAATTTTCAAGATCGCCGTCGTACAACTTTAATTTATCTGAAATCCAGATTGTTTCTGATTCAACAGATTATTGGAGACCATATACTAATTAATTTGGTTAGCAATCAACTGTTCGCAGACTTTGGACAAGAAAGGTAGTAGAGATATCGGCCTATAGTCATTATTTGCCTTTAAAATAGGTGCAATTTTTGTCAGATTTCCATATTTTGATGGAAAAACGAAGTAGTTAATACCGTATTTTTAATATGTGTGACGTGGGCAAGTATTTGTGGGAGTAAAATTTTTATGAATTTTGGATGGATCTCATCAAGACCGACCGCAATTGATTTTGTTTTTAGAACACATTCAAGGACATCACACTGACTCACATGCACAAAATTAAAGCTACTATCGCAGTTAGAGGGTGTTACACAGTCTTCATAGTAATTATAATAAACTTTAGGTACTTCAGATTGCACAAATTTAGCACTAAGGTAGTTTACATCTACTTCCTCACCAGGATCTTTCGTCTTTTGCTTTCCAATATCTAATCCTTTAATTTCCTTCCAACGATGTCCGGTAGAGATTGCATTATTAAACTTATCCAAAAGTATGTACTTTTTTGCTCTACATATAAGTGACTGTACATTCCTTCTTAATTCTTTAAAATATGAGTAGTGTTGTTCAGTCCTGTACCGTTTCCATTTCTCATACGCCTTATTTCGTAGCTGAATGCATACTATAATGTATTATTAAACCAAGGGTTTGCAGACTTCCGTATCCGACTGGTTTTAACAGGTACAGCTAAGTTTTATAATAAGTTTGCAGGATTGAAGTAAGTCTACTTGGGCATCAGCTGTTGGAAGGGTATATATATTGTCCCAGTCACATTTCTGAAATTCATTGTTCAGCAATACGTAATTAATCGATTTGAAATCTCTGTAAGTTAACAGTTGTCCTGGTTTCTCCAGATATATGTCATAAAAAAGAAAAATAAGGTCATGCTTGGAAAAAGCTGGGACAGATAGTTTGTCGTAAATAATTTTTTTTAGGTCTATTTGCAAAGAACACATCAATAAGTGAACTGTAGTTCCCAGAGAAGTGTGTTGGGCAGGAGGAGTTTACAGTATACATATCCAATGCTTTCATATTATCAGAAAGATGGTTATCATTTAACAAATTACAATTTAAGTCGCCAGTAACCACTATATCATTGTACTTGAGATAATGTCGAAAAACATTTAGTGCCGAATAATCCACGTTTCGATTTGGTCTGTACATACATCCTATTAGCAGTTTGGCGGTTTGTTAGCTCCATTTATCTCTAAGAACAAATATTCCTATTGGACTTTGGTGTTTACAAAGAATTTTACCGTCAAGTTGTTTTTAACAAATATTGCGACACCTCCAGCATGACCTGCTCTATCCCCACGAAAAACATTATACCCGTCACACAAAACTAAAAGAGTCACACATATTGGACAAAAACCATGTTTCAGTTTGAATTGGTATTGATACAAACTTCCTGCCGATGGTCCAAGAAATTCTACACCCCCAGTTTATCAATCAGTTTTCAGTCAAATTTCGAAACAGGTTTTGGCCCTCCCCAGCGAAATAACCAGAGGTATATACCTTCTCAATGCCTTGATGAAGTTGTTAACGTCTTTAAAGGGTATCAAAAGTATTTGTAACATACCCCTTACACAAAAAGATAACAAATTGAACGTTAAGTGGATATTCACGCGCCACTTTCTACCAAAGACCCAACTGGAATGTTACCTTATTTCCAGTAGCATTTTTTCACCATAAAAGTAATTTCTTATCTAGCTAAGATTTACGTGGATTTGATTGATTTCGTCTAGCCCCCGCCCTCCCTCCGTTTGATAAGAACATTTTTTGTGTTGGTTGCTATAAATGGCTAGTGTCGTTACCCATAGCTAAACAGTTCGATTTGTTGGCCCACACCATGCTCCAGATTTGTTTTTTACTCGTCCTCGGAACAGCTTGGACACAGGCTGCTGGCTTGCACCGCATACCCGTGCATCGTACGGAGGAATATGTGCGCACCCAAAAGGGATTGACGGCGGAAAAGCAGCTGCTGCAAATGAAATACAATGTGAACACTACGAGCCCCACGACGAGCAGTTCCCAGGTGGTGGAGAATCTGGAAAACTTGGCCAATATACAATACTTTGGTTGGGTCACAATTGGCACACCTGGTCAGCTATTTAAGGTGCTTTTCGACACGGGCTCCTCCAACCTGTGGGTGCCCAGCGTCAACTGCCTGTCGCTGTCCTGCGAAACTCATTCGACGTACAACAGCACTGCATCCACAACGTATCAGGCCAATAATACGGCATTCAGCATTACATATGGAACGGGCAGTGTTTCTGGTATTCTCTCCGTTGACACCGTCACAGTGGCTGGACTTGCCATAGAGAATCAGAAGTTTGGCGAAGCCACGTTTGAGTCGAGCACTGGTCTGATGTCTGCACGCTTTGATGGCATCCTGGGCATGGGCTATCCCAGTCTGGCCATTGACGGAGTGACCCCTGCCTTCTACAACATGGTCTCCCAGAATCTGCTGGACCAAGCCGTCTTCTCTTTCTACTTGCTGCGCTTGGGTACCAACGTGAACGGTGGCGAACTGATTCTAGGCGGTTCGGACTCCTCTCTCTACAAGGGCGAGCTGACCTATGTGCCCGTCTCGGTGCAGGGTTATTGGCAATTCCAAGTGGACAGCGTTACATACGGTGGCACCAACTTGTGCTCGAACTGCCAGGCCATAGCCGATACCGGCACCTCGCTAATTGTGGTACCCGTCTCACTGTACACTACGCTCCAGAATCTGTTGTTTGCGGACGCGCAGGGCTATGTGGATTGCGGCATTGTTAGTTTTCTGCCCACGTTGAACTTTAAGCTAAGCGGAGTGACCTTCACACTGAGTCCATCCCTGTATATTGTGCAGGCGGATGATCTGTGCACGACAGCTTTCGAGAAGATTGACAATTTTGATATGTGGATTCTGGGTGATATCTTCATTGGAACCTACTATACGGAATTCGATGTGGGCAATAATCGTGTGGGATTCGCTTCAGTGAAGACCAATGCGAATGTCCAGACTTCGGGGGCGGCCAGATCGGGCAGATGAGAGGGATTAGATGAACAAATCTCAGTTGTAAGAAAATTCGATTGAAGCGAAATAAAAAATATTGTTTAAATTATTGAAATTAAAAAGAATTTGTTTGGAGGCTGAGAAAAATCTCAGTGACTTGACGGTGACTAAGCAGTGACCTGACAGTGATTTGACTGTGACTGGTCAGTGTCTAAACAGTGACTTGCAGTGACTTAACAGTGACTTGACTTGACAGTGACATAAACAGTGACTTGACAGTGACTTGAAAAAGACTTAACAGTGACTTGACAGTGACTTAACAGTGACTTGACAGTGACTTAACAGTGACTTGACAGTGACTTGACAGTGACTAAACAGTACACAGTGACTAAACAGTGTCTTTTGTCTTGACAGTAACAAAACAGTTGACAGTGACTTAACAGTAACAAAACAGTGACGAAATAGTGACTTGGCAGTGACTGAATAGTGTTCAGTGACTAAACAGTGTCTTTACAGTGACTTGACAGTAGAACAGTGACTTGACAGTTGACAGTGATTAAACAGTGACTTGACAGTGACTTAACAGTGACTTGACAGTGACTTTACAGTGACCAAACAGTGACTTAACAGAATTAGTGACTTGAATTACAGAAAAGAAGGTAGAGCACAGAAGCCAGTGATCTTGTCGGGGTATTTCTACTCCCTGATTTCTTCTTTTGAAAAATTGTCATTGCTGATTGATAACTGTAGGAGCCTGTGCCTTGGATGTCATATCAATCGTCAAGGCTGTCGATTGTGTATAACGTAGATGTGAGTTGATTCGTAGAATTCGAGCGATTGTGAGGTGACTCTTATGTTTTAAAACCGTGCCCCGTATGGGTCCGGTAGAGTGTGGGTTAAATCGTCCCGATGGCCATTGCAATAACATTGCAGTTGGACGAAAAATATGCAATAGAAATACTAATCTATACATATAAATGTGTATACGCCCGACTGATATGGTGTCATATTATCAACGCACAGCCTAATCGGCTTATCCTACAGGTTTGAGATTTGGCATAGACCTTCGTTTAGTTATGCAGGCGCGCACTAAGAAAAAAAATTTGGACAATTTTTGACCAATCTACTGAAAAGGCCAATTAAAGGTTTGTATGGGGTCATAACGGTTGTTCCGCTCAGGCAATGTTGTGGAAAAGTTGTTTCGCAGAGAACGCGAGAGAGAGTGAGAGCGCGCTGAGTGCGTGTATATGTATGTGTGTGTGTTTTTTTCACAAAACAAGCAATAAATTAAATTGAGAATGGCCTCATCCAATTGCATTGAATCTTATGGCACATACAAAACACATCGATAGCTATAACAATATGTTGACCGTATATATCACAATATAGTAGTTAGAATTTCACAAAGCTAGAAGCCAAAAATTGTGCGTGTGTATTTTCTGTCATATGCACAACAGACACAGCCGTCTTTTGTTAGAGGTGAGATCGGAAAAGTGATGGCACACATGTCGTGAGCAGTTTTCTTAAAATTAGTTGTATCCTTACCTTATTTGCGAGTCTTTGTTAATAAACTAGGCTGTGAGTTGATAATCTTAGATAATTGAAACTCCTAAAAATTCGATCGAAAAAATTGTTCGAAGGATATAAAAACAAGTGAGAAAGTCGGTCAAGCCCGACTATAACATACTCTGCACCCGGTATATATGCTAAATGCGTCGCTGCCACTGTGCTCATCTCTAAGTTTTTTTTCTCTCTCTCTCTCTCTTTGATGCATGCAATGCGGTATTGTTTGCGTGTGCGTGGGAGGCGTCTTTTTTACACTTTTTTTCTCATAACTTGAGAACCGCTCATTCGATCTTTATCATTTCTTCGGCAAATTGATACATATTGCCAATGACTACCTATCTTTAGAAGGTACAAATTATCTATCTATAAAACTGTCGGAGATATGACGTTTTTTCAAAATTGCGGGGGCGGGAGGGGGCGTGGCGAAAATTGAAAATAAACTTGATCTGCCTGCAAGTATAAGAAGCATTTGTCCCATACATGTCAAACCTCTATCTCTTACCATCTCTGAGATCTGTTTGTTCATACGGACGGACAGACGGGGAGAGACAGACAGACGGAACAGACGGACATGGCTATATCGACTCGGCTGTTGATGCTGATCAAGATATATACTTTATAGGGTGGGAAATGATTCCTTCTCGCTGTTACATACTTTTGCACAGTATTAGAGTGTAAAAAGTATTGCCAAAACAGCTTATTTTTATACCCGTTACTCGTAGAGTAAAAAGGGTATACTAAAGTCGTGCAAATGTATGTAACAGGCAGAAGGAATCATTTCCGACCATATAAAGTATATATTCTTGATCAGCATCAACAGCCGAGTCGATTTAGCCTTGTCCGTCTGTCCGTCCGTCCGTTCGTCCGTCTGTCTGTATGAACACCTAGATCTCAGAGATGGTAAGAGATAGAGGTTTGACATGTATGGGACAAATGCTTCTTTTATCTGCACGCAGATCAAGTTTGTTTCAAATTTTGGCCACGCCCCCTCCCGCCCCCGCAATTTGGAAAAAAGTTATATCTCCTACAGTTTTAAAGATAGAGGATTCGTATTTTCTAGAGATAGTTAGCAATCAGCAAAATGAATCGATTTGCCGAAAGAATGATAATGAACGGTTCTCAAGTTATAAGCAAAAAAGTGAACCAAGCCCTCCCCGCTACCACCCTAAAAAAATGTTGCATACTTTTCGGATGGTCACACTAAGGAACGCGGGAACACTGTTAAACATGTTTTTTCATGAGTAACGGGTATATCGAAGTCGGTTAGAGCCGACTTTAACTTATGCTCTCGTTTTTGACTGTCCTCCATATAATATATGAAATTCAGAAGAAACACATAGCTATTTGACATCAGCAACCAGTTGGACGAAAATTTCTTCTATGAAAATCTCGCATCCTTTGTAAGCTACAACCCAATTATTTATCAGTTCTAAATGTTCCCCACAATATATTTAAGTTTCAGCACAACTGCCACATTTTATCAAGTAGCTGCCCTAGAAAGTGTTGCTCTTGAAATAGAATTTAGTGAGAAAAACTTCTTTGCTATTAAAGGTACCTTAATGAAAATTCATATTTATTGATTTTATGTAATCCTCCATTATAAAGACAGAGTTTAGGATCATCGAACCGGTTAATAGTGTTTTTTTTTCTTAAATATAAATAATTTATATAATTATAAATTGGATTTATTGACACTTGGATTATTTTTTCGATATTCAGCGACAACTTGGATGAGATACTGCTTACTCTCTTCATCTTGCGTAATCGACTTATTGAAGTCATCCCTTATCGCACTAATCCCTTATCGCACTAAAATTCCTTTTTCGATACTTGAAAATGTTTTATGAACAGAAATATTTTCAGCACGTACAGCGCTTTAGACATCCATCGCGCATGGTGCGTTGCTCCTGGGGAGTTATCCCCGAAAAAAATTAATGCAAGCTCTATTAGTTCTTTGTAGTCGGCACGTAAGAAAGATTCCTTAAGTTGTTGGCGGCAATATCCAATTGTTCCGTCTTTTATATCATTTAAGACTACTCTAACTTTTTCGTCAAGGAATCCCGGCTCAAACTTAGACTTGTCAATGTTAGGCCATGCCTTCTTGAACCGCTCAAAAATTGCCACTGTTGGTCCAGAGGTTTAACCGAATTTTACATCGAAAACGGCTTTCAAAAAATTTCATAGATGTGGTGTCTACAAGCCAGTTTTAGCAGTGGACGATGCAGTTTTGGTTCCAACAGATGGCAAGCACCGTTTAATGGACCTGTATTTGATGATGTTGTGTCAAAGCACATTGCAACTATATCATACATTATATTTCATTTAGATAAGTGCTCAAATGTAGCAACTGACATGGCTTCACCAGTGGCAGATGGAATTTTTGGTACACCCAGCAACTGGACTCCATATTGTTGAGATACAAGAATTGGAATGATTAACTAATTGGTTTCCTTTAGTCTGATAGAATTTTCGTATCCCAATGAACAACACCAATTTTATCTAGTAAAGAAGTTCGGTAAATATATTAGTTAAATTAATATTTCAACCCTTACCCAAAATTTTGTTTTATCATCTTAGTTGTTTCGGCGCGGTTCTTTATATGGGCTCGTCGAATTGTTGATTTCTATATAACCAATTCATCTATGTTGTGACCTAATGATCCCGCTACAGCACTTATGGCCCTTACGGCTTGATAATCACTCAACCCAATTCCATCAAGCGTCGATAACAACTTGCTGTCAATAAAATCTTCTTTCTTTGGTATTTTATTGCCTTTTTGGTACCTTGAAACTTCAAAATCTTCACTCCAGTCAGACTCATCTTTAATAAAATGTAAATAAAATTTAGTGAACAAAATTTAAAAAAATTTTTTTTACCTTCGATTGCACTTTTATTATTTAATTGTTGTTGACAAATTTTGCTATTTGCATTCGATATTGAACTTAGAGCAAAGTTTCAGCTCTTTGCCGTTTAAGCCATGGCCACCAGAATTAAGTCAAATTTACAAACTTCAGAGGCCTCTTGCCATAGGTTTATCAACAATGAAAATTCCGAAAAATATGGAAATTCTATTTTTGTGTCAAACTTTCAGAATCCGTCGGGATATTTTGCAATTTCTAGAATTTTTTAAATCTGGAAGAGTAGCAACCGGAAAAAAGAAATAACTATGCAAGGCAAGGTCAAGGTTCTCGGCCTAACAATAAGGGAGGGATGTAGGAGCCTGTGCCTTGGATGTCATACCAAACGACAAGGCTGTAGATTGTGTATAAAGTAGATGTGAGTTGATTCGTAGACTTCGAGCGAGAACTAACTAAATACAGTCCGTGAGCTACCTATAATCCTAAAGTATTGTTCACAATTACTGGGCGGGCACGGGTCATTACAATAACCATTTAGAAAGCTTGTGATTTTGAAATTAAGCTCATAAATTTATCATCAAGTTTCACATCAAAGCCTCGTAAACTATTTACACGGTTTTCTCTATTCGGTTTGTAAAAAATGTAAAATTTGCTTTACAGTCCCAAGGGGCCCATAATTGTTTTGCTCGCATTTGTTGTGCCAGGTCCGCGCCAACAACAAAACCTTCGCTCGTTAAGAAAGAGAGGAGAAAACGCTTATGAATTTGTTGTAGCTTCATTGAGCTTACGTAATGGCTTCAGCTAACCCTTTGCCTTAAAAAAATAACAATGAGTGCATGGCTTGCGGAATGGGCCTGAGCACCCCTGCTTAATGGGATCAAAAATGATTCCTTCTACCTGTTACATACTTTTGCACAAACTTTATGAGCCATACCGACATCAACATCAGCATTTCTATTAGCTGTAGCCTTAAGCCAGGGCCCTAATTCCTTCCATTATTTTACATCCCTCCACAAAAGAAATCTCAATTAATAATGTCCTTCAGCCGTGTGCTACTGTTACGGTCGATCGTACACCCATCTGATGATGATGATGGCGCTGTCGCTGCCTGATGAGTCGAAATTATGTCATAAATGCCAAGGTAAAAGGTAAAATGGCAGACAAATTTATACTAAATCGACTTGAAGCACTTTCAATGCGCTTCAAGGCGGCTGATCCGCTCCATAATATGCTTAATGGCTGAGATGCTACATATCTGTTTTTTTTCCTTTTTACCATATGCACATGCATCCGTTCCTGCATGTATATATCATAATCCAACAGGAGGCAATCAAGCCATCAAAATGCCTTCAAAAACACTTTCATTAAACTAAATTTTTATTGTGGCACCAAGCGACGAACTGGATCTGCGCGGATGGGGCGTCATTTTCATTTATGACAAGCAACCGAGTTGACCATAAAGTTTTGACCCAGTTTTTTTTTTTTTTTCTCTTTGGCCAAGTTGTTATCATTTTCCTTGCTGCTGCAGCAAAATTGCTACAAATTACACATTTTCGGGGCGCAAAAGTGTGCCGCATGCGTGACGGTACGAAACGGAGCGGTTGCAATTAAGTTGGCCGATGCAGCAGATTAAAGTAAATAATACCGTGGCCCCTGCTTTTACAATAACTCATAAACTGTAATCACTTGGAACTAGTTTCGCCTTATCGGTGCACACCGAAAAGTAGTCGAGTCAGCCTGCGACTCCTTATCGCAGTTATCCTTTTGATTTATCTCCCACTTCAACGGCACACTTTCGGTTCGGTTCGATTTACAATTAAAAGGAAACTGTTCAAAAATTAATTCCCCCTCCCGCTCCGCATGAGCTAAGAGAACATTTATCAGCGATCTCGCTGGCATCAACAGGGCGCAAGGCGATGGTATAATTTATACGACAGGACCAAAAGACTTTGGTGAATAGTTGCCGTAACTTATTTACATATAATTTGCATATTTTGAAACAAACCAACAAGTCGCTTAAGAGGGTGTGGTCTTAGGGGCAAGCGGGGGGTTGGGGGGGGGGGATATAACGCATATTTAGCTGCCAATAAATGAAATTATCGAAAAGGAGGCATTTGCCATCAAATGGCTGGAAAAAGGTTTAAGACAAGCGAAAAATGTTAGTAGAAAAGGGAGGAAAGGGGGAGTTTAGTAAAATATCAAAAAATACCATAAAATACTGAAAAAATCTGAAATGTTAAAAAGAAGGCAAAGCCTCACTCCAACTGATCTAAGCGAATGGATAAAGATGTTTGATTTTGTTTCGGAATCATTGAAAATGTAGTAATTTATTCCAAATTTAAAACTTCTTCCATTTACTCACATTTTTACTCACAAAGACACATTTTGAGATCGCTCGATACCTTCGAAACTATATCATATGGTCTACCGATTTTAACAACATTTTCCACATTCCAGAGAGTTTCAAAAACCTTTCTTATAAAACAAAACAGTTTCTCTCACTCTCTTATTTTCCTCTGATCAGCTATAGGATATAGTCACCTGATTTTTACCAAACATAGCAGATGTGTTTAAATTCATATTATATTGATATTTGCTGGGCTTAGGCACCTTAAAACTGAAAACAAAACGATTTTATTAACTTAAACTCGTTATCAACCGGTAAGTTCTATGACAGCCATAGGATATAGACATTAATTTTTAAAATCACTTTTTTAAGGGTAAAAAAAAAACAAAAAAAAACTAATTTAAATAAAAATTATAAAAGTAAATAATAATTAAAAATTTAAATATTTTATTATTTTTTTTTTAAATTTTCTTTTTTTTTTTTTTTTTTTTTATTTTAAAATTTAATTAAAATATTTTTTTTTTTTTAAAAATATATAATTTAAAAAAAAAATAAAATATAAATTTTTCGTAGTTAAGCTGCGCACCATACCTATATTAGTTGTATGTACATGACTAAAGTGCCCTCTCTGAACACTGCCTGACATACATTTTTCGCTCCTTTAATGTATTTTTCAACAAAAATTTATTTTTCAGAACAGTGACGATGGAAAAGGGGAAAATCCCTCCCACCCAATCCTGTCCAAGGCAAGTATATACAAAAAATATTAAATATGTTTATAATAAAATTCTATTTTTTGTTAGTGAGCGCTGCGTCCATATTAAGACAGTCTGGGGCCTTCAAGTCCATAGAAGCGCATTATCGGCTTTATGGAATCCTAGAGCAGCAGCATCGCAAAGCTATTTGTGGGATTATTTCTGACCACTTGGTGTCTAACGTCATTGAATGGAAACCAAATAAGTTTCAAATGACCGCTATTGAAATAGTTGAGTATCTCCAACAGAGATAAAGGTATTTTTATTTAAATAAATATTTTTTCGCTAGCATAGCCCGCCACAGCATAGCCCGCACAGAAAGAAGTTCTTTTCGTCCCCATCAAATCTAAATATTCTTGATCAGCATGATGGGCTCAGTTGATATGGCAATGTCCATCCGCCCACATATTTCTATGCAAGCTTCTCCGTCAGTTTTAAAGGAACCTTAACTAGAATTGACATGTAGTCATCATGAATATATAGGTATATAGGAAGATGACAAACTTTCCTTATCCCTTTCAACCTCGCATTAAAGTGGGTGGACTTAAAAAATATTTGAGGTCGTAATATTTGTTGTATTGCCACAAAGATTAACTGATATTAATTTAAAAGCACCTTGAGTCCTTATTGAAAGAATTCCTTAAAATCTTCCTAAAATTCTATATTACACCTAAACATTTTAGCTTACAAATGAACTTTTTATATAGTATGTGAACTATTGAAGTAAGCTTGGCTTTCTCATTACGTCTCGTTTTATGTATAACTTGATTTCAGGAAACTTACTATCTACCCATAAAAAACCAACGACCTGGAAGACTTCTTTATAGCAGATTTCGAAACACAGTTGCAAGGCATCGAAATTTATTTGAAAGCAAGTTTCAAGTCAATCGGATGAAAAATAAAATTTTTCCCATACAAACTTTTTCGACGCTTTTCTGACTTTTCGGTGGAATTTTCCGAATTTTTTTCCTTAGTGCGCGCCTGCATAACTAAACGAAGGTCTATGCCAAATCTCAAACCTGTACGATAAGCCATTTAGGCTGTGGGTTGATAATACAGACCTAGTCAAAAGTATTTACACAAGCTACATTTTTATGCATGCTTCACAAACGGCGGCTTGTGGTTCGAAGGGGGGGGGAGGTGAAATGAAAAAAGTTGTTGTTTTTGCAAAGTCTGATCAATGTAGAGCTAAATAAAAGAAAATTTAAGAAAATAACTGTTCATGAGCCAAAAATATACTCCTGTGAACAGATGCTCATTAGTTGTCAAAAGTATTTAACACGTTCTCTTTTGCGTCGAAATTATTTACACAATGCAAGTTCGTCATTAGTATTTGGTTTGCAGTGGCAAGTGCAGGTTCTAGTTGTTCTCGTTATCTTAATTCATTTACGATAATTTAATTTAATCATTTGACTGTTGCAATTGATTACTAAAATGCCAAAAACAAAGGAGTTAACCGTTGAGCGCTGGGCTGAAATTGTTGCTAGTTTTAAAACCGGTACCTCTGCAGTCGAATTAGCTAAATTGTATCAAACCTAGCGGAAAACGGTGTATAATTTAGAAAAAAAAGAAGGATAACAGTATCCTCCTGTGTTTAAGTTTAAAACATCTAAAAGAACAGGCCGAAAACCTGTGTTGGACCAAAGACAATGCAGGCACTTACTAGGAGTTGCAGTAAATAATCCAACTGCAAGTCCCGTTAAAATTGCCGCAGAGTCAAAAAACATAATTGGCAAAAAATTTTGTGAAGCTACATTGCGTCGCAGGCTAAATGACGCTAATTTTAATACCTATGTTGTCCGTAAAGTGATTGACATCACACCAACCAACCAGTCAAAACGTCTTGCATTTTGCGTTGGAGTACAGCAAGAAGCCTCCTGACTTCTGGTTCTATGTTTTATGGACAGATAGAGGCTGCATTTCAGTTCCAGGGGTCATAAAGCAAGCATTTTATGCATTTAAAAAAATCAAAAGCATTTGGCAGCAAAGCCAATCAATAGGTTTGGTGGTGGCACAGTGATGTTTTGGGAATGCCTTTCCTATTATGGATTCGGAGACTTGGTACCGATAGTAGGGACATTAAATCAAAACGGATACCTCCATATACTATGTACTAAATGATTATAGTTTCCCATCAGGAAACAGAGTTTTTTTCAACGTATGAGTGGATTCTACAGCAGGACAATGCTCCATGCCATAAGGGTAGGGTACCAACCAAATTTTTGAAAGACCTAAATCAGGCGGTTCTTCCCTGGCCTCCACCAAACCCTGATCTAAATAACATTGAAAACGTTTGGGCTTTTGTTAAAAACAAGAGGACCATTGATAAATATCGAAAACGCGAAGAAGCCATTGCTGAAATTGAGCACATTTGGTCCAAATCGACTGATGAATATGTACAAACTTTGGTAAGATCAATACCCGACAGGCTGCAAGCTGTCATTGATGCCAAAGAGGTAGGAATAACTAAATATTAGATCTATTTTTTAAATTATTAAGAAAATCTTTTATTACCATTGAATATTAAACTTGAATAAATAAAATTGAGTCGTGTGTAAATACTTTTACGCAAGAGAAAACGTGTGTAAATACTTTTGACAACTGATAAGCATCAGTTCACTTCTTCTTCTTGATTGGCCCGATGCACATGCATCACAACCGTTTGACGGTCTCGGCCGCTGGATTAATGTCTGCAGTCGCTTCTGCTCCGTGCGAGCTGGGACCAGTGCACACAGTTTGGCAAGGTCTGCTCCACCTGGTCATCCCATCTTAGTCGAGTCTCTCCCCCACCGCCTGCCTCTTCCTCCGTAGCATCAGTTCACAGGCGTATATTTTTTGGCGTATGAACAGTTATTTTCGTAAATTTTCTTTTATTTAGCTCTACATTGATCAGACTTTGCAAGAACAACAACTTTTTTCATTTCCCCTCCCTTTAATTGCACATGGTGCATGCTTAGTTAAACGAAATTGAACATATTTAATTGTTAGAAAAGATTACAAACACACTTGCACTTGCACAGCCCCAATTCAAGTTTGACGTTAATTTGCAGTGCACTATACGCGTATATGAACATTGTTACGGGTATCACTGAAAATCTGAAAACTAACAGTTCACAATGAACAATCTCACTTCTCTTAATATGTATCTAAACAAACAAATTGTACGAAAGTAGACATATGAATGGTGGGAAACATCAACAACACTGATTTGCAGATCTTTTTGAGTTATCCCAAGTTGTTAGCAGATTTCAAAGCAGAGACCTCAACGAAGAACAAAAAAGCGTATAGAAGTCGCTTATCATCCGCAAAACAGCAGAGGCTGGATTGGCGTGTTTAAAATCGCGAGATTAAAGGACCTCGCTGAAGGAATGACGAACTGTATGAGCCTATGGGGACATTGTCTGGTAAAGCGCAAAAAGCTACAGCTGGCTGGGACATGTTACCCAGTATGGATGAGCAAACCCCAGCAAAATGGTCTACAAGAGAAGCGGGAAAGAACTGGGACAACGGTGGGACGACCACCTCTAAGGTTGGCGTGAAAAACTGGTGCCAGCCGCACGGAGCAGAAGCGGCTGGCGGACATTGGTTGCAGCGGCCGAGACCGTCAAACGGTTGTGATTCAAACATCAAGCCAATAAAGAAGAAGAAGAACATAGTTTGCAGAACCGCCCACATAAGTAAAAGTGGAGTGTTCAGAGTAAAATTTATAATGACGCCTCGCAGAACTCGCTTGACAATCAGCTCTAAATGCTATTATGATATTAAGATGTAATTACAATAAACACTATCAGGGGTGTTCTAGAAATCTCTAGAGATTTTCGTATAAACGATTGCACTTCGAACTAAACTTTGACGACTTCATTTGCAAAGTGCCAAGAATCAGACCGCCTACTAGATTATGTGGAAGGAAAACCGTACGCATCAAATCTACATGGCTTAAAACAGTGATTTCCAAATCGCCCAACTTTGGTCATTTATTTTGGTAGCCGGCCTTTTTGGAGCCCCTTACATTTTAATTTAAAACAAATTTAATATGAGAACACGTTAAGATGATAACCTTAACTGTTGAGTTTAACGCCACCCATACCAACTTTTAACCATTTTCTACAAATTTGTTCCATGACAACGATCTGAGATAAACATCAAATTTAAACAAATAATGTAGACCAGATGTTACAGATCTGATGATGATAAGTGCTGGTGTTAAGTACCGAAATTATGTTCCCAAAAATTGTTGACAAAAGATATCCTTACTCTCAGTCGGTATGATGCTAATGGGTGTATGATTGGAATTTGGGGTTGGACCTGGGTTTACCCCAAGGGAGATCAGGGCAGTGAGTGGTGTGAGGACTCTAGGGGGGCTCTGGATTGGTGTGGTTAGGGGGTGTTTTTGGTGGTCTTGTGGGATCTTTGTGGTTTGGTGGGAGTGGGTGGTGTTTGTTTGTGGTGGGATTTGGTGTAGGTTTTTGGTGGTTTGTTTTGGTAGGATTTTTCTTGGAGGGGTTTTGGTGGGATTTGTTTTTTTTTTGGTTGGTTTGGTGGGATTTTGATTTTTTGGTGTTTTGTGTGGGTTTTGTGTGGTTTGGTGGGAGCTTTGTGGGGTCTTTTTGGTTGTTTTATGGTGGGTTTTGGTGGTTTTGTGTTGGGTATGATTTGGGTTATTTGGGTTGAAGTGGTTTTGTTGGGTATTTGGGTGTTTTGAGGTTGTGGGTTGGTGGGGTTGGTTGATTATGGTGGTTTGGGTGGGTATTTTTTTAATTTAAAAAAATTTGTTGGTTTTTTCTGTTATTTTTTTTTTATTTATTTTTTGATTTTTAATATTTTATCCGTGGTGTTACTTTTTTTTTTATTTTTTTTATATTTTTTTTTTAAAGACTTTGACACCCGTTTGGTTCTATGAGAACTATATGATACATCGGATCCAGGTGGTTCCTAGCTAAGTTTCAATTCCATAGCTGTAGAACTGATAGACTTGTTATTTCAGTATTCACGAGTGTGACTTCTTAAAATATAACAAAAATCTTCATAAAATCCGGAAAAACTAAGATAATCAAAATCGGAAATGTAGGTTAAGTTTTCACTATCTGATTACGATTTACCCGCTTATCGATAACTTTATGTAAGTCGTTTTATAAATACCATTAAATTTTTTAAATTACTTGAGTGAGAAATTAAGTAGCTGTCTACCAGTCTTCTTTGTGGTGTTGTGTCTTTCTGTTTTAAAATTAAGTGCAAACATAACATGACCTCGAGCAAGCTAAACAGTTTATGTTTGCTCATAACTAAAGCAACAAGGTATACTTTAAGTTGATGTACTCAGGCCCAATTCCTAGCGATTGGCATAACTTTAATATAATGCTGTGTGCTTTTGCCTTAACACCTGAAGAAAAGGATTCATTTCGTATGCAAATTTTTAGCTTATCAACATTTTTTCTTGCGTGTATTCAGCACCATTTGCAGATGTGCCAAACGACAAAGCCGTTATCAAAGATTTGTTGTACGCTTGCCATCTCTTCTACACACTCTTCACTCGGCCCCTTTTGCCGATCCTTGTGAGTGCCGCTGATCTGTTGTGGACCTTATCGATATGTGTATGTTGGCTCTGTTCGGTTGTTTAAATACACATTGATAATCATTAGTTAAGTTGTTAACAGATTTCGTTTAGAGATTTGTCAAGCGGCCAGACAACTTGTTCTCGGGTTCGAGATTGCGTTTGGGTTTGGGTCTCTGTCTCTGTCTCTTTCCCTCGGAAATATTTTAATGTGATTTATCTGCTCGATGGGTTGTTGGCAAATAACAAGCAACAAATTTCAACCATAAATCAAGTGAGCTTTTGCGGCTAATGAGACAGATTGGATCCTCGTATCCTCGACAGCAGCCGGGGTCAAATGTGCTGGTGGTCCGCAGTGCCTCAATTACAACAAATGATATTTTATTGGTATTTGATGAGCATTGCAATTGCGGCTGGGTCAATAAATTTGCCAGCAACAGGAACAGGAGCAGGAGCAGCACCACCACTCATTAGGCGGACCCCGGTTGATGATCGTCAAGGGCCACCAACAAAGATTTCTGCCTCTTTTTCTGGTTGTTGGTTTTGTTTTTTTTTTTTTTGTGCGTGTGTGGGAGCTGCAGTACCCAAAAAGTATAAATCCTAATCCCTTGCCAAGCACAAAAAATAACATCACATGCCTCATTCCAGTTTCAGTTTTTTGCTCATGTTTTTCTTACAATAAATCACGCGTATCTTTTGCCCCAATTAAGTTCGCTCAATTTGCGATCCGAGGTCCGAAAGGAAGAGCCACAAAAACCACAATTACAGTCAGAGATTTCTTGCGCTGGTTGGTACATGCGATGGCAACTCAATTAAAAATCGAGATGGTCTATCTGCTTATCCCAACTGGCGCAAAAGTGAGTGTCGCTGATTAAGTCCTGTGAAGTGGAACAAAAAAAAAACCCAAAACGAATTGATAGCTAGGGATAAGACCTTATTGATTACTCTTTTATTGAAAAACGAGGCAAAGTCTGCTGATGAATGTGAGACAAACCTAAATAAAACTCAACAACCAGTTTTTTGTCTTTGTTTTGTTAAAATAGCTTTAGGCTGGCAAAAAATTGCCACTTTGAATACCAAAATTTGGTATGTAACCCCATTTGGTTGTCACCTATCCTTTCTAAATCAGCTAACTTGCTCATATTATTTATGTGAAAGAACAAAAGTCTTAACGGAGTCGGTTGAGATTTGGCTCTCAGATAGAGGATAAGCTTAACTTGAACATAGGCTACATACCTAACTGTTATTTAAATGGTCAAGAAACCGGGATTTTCCAAAATTCTTATTTAAGTTTAGCTTAAGTAAAGGAGGCGGACCAAACACTTTAAAAAATCACGAAATTTACAGAATTGAGGTATAATGCGTTCAGATGATCATACTGAGAGAACATAAAAAATGTTGAGTTTTTAAACTTCCATAAGCCAAAAATTCTTGATTTAAGAGCGTTTTTAAAAATTCCTAAATTCTTGATTTCAAGAACGTTTTGGCTATGTTTAGCCCAATACGGAATTTTTTAAAGAACTTTGAGAGCTTAAAATTAGCATGATGTAGACTCAATTGAGTACTTTACATCCTTAGATTAGAAACGAATAATGCTTATCAAATGTTACTGTCAAACATGTTCAGTTTGGTATCTAATTTAACCTTGAATCGACTTAAAAACGAACAACGCTACCAAATCATTAAATTTTTAATATCCAAATGCGTGCTCTAAGATGCTTTACAACCCTGTGAAGCCCTCAGACGAGCTGGACGGAGTCCAGCATTTGGCAAGCTGCTGGACCGATGCCTATTCTGGATTCTGGAGACCCCAGCAGTCAAAACGAAGATCCCTAAATTCCAGTTCGGCTTTCGACTGGAACACGGAACCTCAGAAAAGCTATACAGAGTGGTCAAATTCGTCCTGGAAGGATTCCCGATATCCAATAGGCATTTGACAGAGTCTGGCATGATGGCTTTTCTCAATGGTCAGATCATTTCTATCTGACAGCAATCGGCAATCGGTAATCGGAAATCGGCGATTGGCAATCTTGAATCGGCAAACGGCAATCGGCAAAAGCAAAGGCAAAGGCAAAGGCAATCGGCAATCAGCAATATACATTAGACAATCGAGAATAGACAATCGACAAAAGTCGGTAATTGTCTAGTATAGGGACCTCACCTCAGAAAATTCTAAAAAAATTCTCTTCGATAGATGGTGAATTATGATGAATTTTCATGAAAAGAAAACGCGGGGGGTCTTGCATGGTTTCTTTTTAAACGAATTTTGAAGGTTTTATTTTATACTTAATAAAACTTACGTATCTGTGTATGTGCTTTGAGAAATATGTCATAGTTGAACTATTTTCCACACCACCCGTTGAGGTAAGTTCAAGGCCGTTTTTTTATGTGGTATCCTCAAAAGGCCTAGACCACGTAAGGAAGTGAAAAACTCAGTTTTGTTCTTCTTCCTCCTCTCCTTCATCATCCTCCTATAATGTGTTTTTTTTTAGGGGAAAAATAAACAAAAAATCTTTTAACAATTTTTCTAAATCGCCTTAAAAAAAATTTTTTGCCTGCGGCTTTTCATAAACGCTCACCTCCGAAAAATGAATACCATTGTATAGTTTTCGATGTTGGATTATACAGCAGTCAATTGCCTCAAAGATGTAATAAATCCTGTCCTTATGATTCGGGAACCGTTTGTGAAACATAAATTTTGCCAAATATTCGAGATATTTGATCCTTTTTCCGCCCAAAAGGCAATTCGGACTTTACGTCCCGCCAAAGTCTTTCTATATTTTGAGTAGGGATCCACAAAGTTTTTTGAGTGGTTAACAGTTTCGTGTCGAAACCCCTCATCATTTAGGCAATTGTACGATTTCCAGCAATCTAAAATTATTGTGGATCCTTCAGCTATATTCTCTTTGATAATTTTCAAAAAGTGTCCTTTCCCGGTCTTCCACCGGTTAATTCGACTCTCGCTCTCCAAAAGTCATTATGGATAGTTTGGAATCAGCAAAAAGGTGTTTGTGCGGATACTCTCAGAAAAAGTTGCACTGTTTTTGTTATCTTCTTTTGTTCCCGTTTTTGGCGGACACCTTTTTCGGCACCGAAAGAATAGTTGGTTGCTCTTTTCTGCTGTTTTGCAGTCAGCTCCACTTGTGGCGCTTTAAATACTCGATGACTTCTCCTTCCGATAAGGATACAAAGTTGGACACGAAAATTGACATTTCGTGCACTCCATTTAATGAGAAACATTTGAACCCCCCCCTAGATCCATAATTAAAAATCATATAGACTTTACATGTATGGGATAAATCTTTTTTTCTCCAAATCATATAGTATATTTTGCCCCCTCCAACAAAATTAAAACTCAAAATTCGTTTAAAAAGAAAAAACCTGAAAGCCCCAAAATTTTTTCTTTCGCGGTCCTCGAAGGAATTTTTTTTTGAGGTGAGGTCCCTCTACTAGACAATTACCCAAAAGGCATAGGTAAAGGCAATCGGAAATCGGCAAACATCAAACAGCAAACAGCTATCGGCAAAAAGTATAGGCAATCGGTAATCGGAAATCGGCAATCGGCAAAGGAATAGGCAAATGCAATCGGTAATCGGAAATCGGCAAACGGCAAAGGCAATCGACAATCGGCAAAACGCATAGGCAAAGACAATCGGTAATCGGTAATCGGCAATCGACAATCTGCAATCGGCAATCAGCAAACGGCAATAGACAATCGGCAAAAGGCATAGGCAATCCGTAGTCGGAAATCGGCAATCGGTAAAAGGCAATCAGCAATCGGCAAAGGTAATCGGCAAACGGTAGTCGGAAATCGGCAATCAGCAATCAGCAATTGGCAATCACAATCGACAATCGGCAAAAGGCATAGGCAAACGGCAATCTTCAATCGGCAATTGACAATCGACAATCGGCAATCAGCAAGCGGCAATAGACAATCCGCAAAAGGCATAGGCAATCGGTAATCGGAAATCGGTAAAAGGCAATCAGCAATCGGCAAAGGCAATCGGCAAACGGTAGTCGGCAATCGCCAATCGGCAATCAGCAATCGACAAAAGGCAATCGGCAACAGCAAACGGCAATAGGCAATCGGTAATCGAAATCGGCAATCTGCAAACGGCAATCGGCAATTGACCATCGGCAATCGGAAATCTGCAATCGGAAATCAGCAATCGGAAATTGGCAATCTGCAATCGACAATCGGCAAAAGGCAATCTGCAAACGGCAATCTTCAATCGGCAATTGACAATCGGTAATCGGCAATCTGCAATCGGGAATTGGCAGGCAAACTAGTCTCTCAGTTTTAAAGCTATCGAGCTGATACTTTCCACAGAGTCTTCTTTTTACTGCACGCTGCTCATATGTCGAAACCCAATGGATCCATAGCATATAGCTGTCATAGAAACTTTCGGTCAAAAAAAGGGTCTTAGTGAGAAAAGCTATTTTGCTTTTAATGTTAACGTCTTCAAACTCAACAAATACTGAGGTTACCTGCGAATACCCCGAACTATGTGCTGAACCTTGAAACTGGAGTAGAAGAGGCATTTCATTACACATATAATTTGCACCTTAGATACATAACCAAGACTCTATTTGAATATGAACCCACCCGACTACCGCACATTCTGTCAAATGTAATCAAAAGACAGAAAATTTATTGGTTTTAACGACCAACCTTCAAGCATACGCCTGATAAAGCGAATCATACGGAATGGCGCAATACAAATGAAACTCATCAGGTCAAATCAATTAATTGATAGTGCTCGAGCCAGCGAAACTAGGATTTACAAGCACCTTGACTATAACAGGGGATCTGAATTCTGCTGCGAAAACTTCCCACTCAAGAAAATATCCTGGATTATAAAGGCTCGCGGAGGCCTTCTATGGTTAAAGGGAAGCTCTTTTAACAGTACCCGGCCGAACAATGCAACCTGTGTAACCTCAATGAAGATGAGACGATGCAACATTTAATCGGAAGATGCCCAGTGCTGCGCGAGTTCAGATGGAGATACTTCAAAAGACACATTTAACTGAGGTGGAGATTATAAATGTTTTAAATGGAAGAGATGATGAAAATTGGTCAAAACTTGCAAATTACATAGAGCAAGCAATACTTTACAGAAAAAGCTTAATCGAGAATTTTTAGTTTCTCTTTAATGTTAATCTATATGTTCTTTTTCGTATTCAAATTCAATTAATTTAACAATATATGTAAAAGACAATATAGATATAATATTATATGTTAAGATTGGACTTATGACATTTTTGAATCTTTTGAACCCAAAAAAAACTTAATGACATACCGCGTTTGAAGCGTCAGTCCGCAGATTTTTACCGGAAATAGTTGAAATTTACATTCAACAGAACGAGTCAATTGTGAAAACTCAACGTGCTTTTTAAAAAATTTCACCGTTTTCACTTTCACATTGAATGGGATCGTAAATAAGCAAAATTGCCGTATTTACGCCACAGAAAATCCTCAGGAGATTCAAGAAGTGCCTCTTCATGACGAAAAAGTCACAGTTTGGTGCGGCGTTAGTGCGAAAACGGTCATTGGGCCGTTTTTCTCCCAAAATGAAAATGGCCATGCTGTTACCATCAACCAGGAGCGTTATCGCGACATGATGACAATTTTGTGATGCCAATTATTCGTCGAAAGCGTATGAGGCAGTTCTGGTTTCAACAAGACGGCGCTCCACCGCACACAAGTCGCATAACAATCGATTTTCTGAAGAAATTGTTTCCGGGCCGTTTGATGTCGAAAAGTGGTGATTTGGACTGGCCACCGCGTTCGCCCGATTTGACGCCGCCTGACTTCTTCTTGTGGGGATATTTGAAGTCAAGGTTTACGTTAACAAGCCAAGGACCGTAGAAGAGCTCAAGGACAACATTCGTGAAGAAATAGCCGCTATTCCGGCCGAAATGTTGGCGAAATCGATGGAAAATGCTGCAAAAAGGGCACAATACGCCATCACGCCAGAGAGCGGCCATTTGAGAGATATCATATTCAAAAATTGTTGAAAACAAATCTACTTGGAACAAATTAAATGATTAAGATTGCCAACCCCAAATTTTTATTTTTATACCCTGTACTTCCAAATGGGTAAGGGGATCATGAGTAGTGCAAATTATCAGGACTGCCGATAGTATATATATTTTGAACCATCGTCCGGAAAATGTGTTTTAGTTAGAAAAATTGTGGATTTTATTGCTAGAGTTCTGAAACTCTGAATACTTTTCGTTCGGCGGGGCTTTTTTGTTTTTGTTGTGTTTTGGTGGTGAGCCGATTTATTACGCTCGTTGTTGTTTTTAAAAAAACATGCGCCGTCCCCTACTTTTCTTCTAGCTACTTAAAACATTTGCTTGGTCTTCTCGTTTAAAGCTGATGAAGACAGGAATGTTACTGTGAAAGGAGAGCTCTGGAGTGCGATGATTACAATCTTTTTTGTTGCCCAAAATGAAAGTGCTGGACTTGGGTGACATGTGGTTTCAACAAGACGGTGCCACATGCCCACAAAGCACACAGCACACGAATTCCAAGCTAAGGTCTACCGATGGAGTGTGACTGGACGGAAAGACATCTAAATGCCACAACGGACTTTCTCTACAGCCTTGAAAAAAAGCTGTTTTCAGCTCAAAGGACTCTTCGTAAATTCAAAGTAAGTAATGTGACTTACTTTGTCAACAACTTGGCTTGACGCTGATAGCTTAAGAAGTACAAGAAGAGCGACGTGACATTGAGTGGCGTCAATTTTAGCTAAACTGTTGAAAGTATAATGAGGTCGACAGTCATTTGTGCTGTTAGCTGCAAACCCATGAACAATGGCAAGTGCGGGGAAATGTCCAGGCATCTTTCTTAACCTTGTGTGTAGTACTCATATGAATGCCCCGGTTTAACTTTTAGTTATGAAACCAAACCAATCCTTCTTTTTTTTATGGCGGTCAATTTTGCATCCCCATAATTCAAAGACCAAAGATTTTACCCACTCTCCGGCTGGATTCATAAAAAAATCTCACTTAAATTAGCGCTATCGTTAAAGGCAATCTCGTTAAGCGAACTGCCCCAATGCCCATGCATGTCCATTACCCGTCCATACCCGGGCAGATACGAATTCCCCTTTGGGTCAAGTGACTTAATTAGCATGCCAAAATGCATCTTGAGGTTGCAGCCCCACGAACAAATCAATCAAAAATGCCACAAAAAAAGAGCTGGAAAAACTTTCTTTCTGCCTTCGACAATGAAAGTTGGCAAGCAATTTGCTTGGAGGTGGCAACCAGGATGAGCAGCAGGCAGCAGGCCGGGATCGGGATCGGGATGGGTCGCTGCTAATTGAAATATTCTTAATCAGATTTTATGAACGGATCTGCGGGGCTGCATTTAATCCGCAATTACGATGCGCCGATATGGTGGATGCTGCATGCTGCATGGACGTGGTTCAATTTAGCGTAAAAACTAAAAATAACCTGTTGCCCGGCTGCTTAACGCTTAACGCTTAACAAGGTAGGCGCGACGCGGCAAAGAAAGTTGGGGTTGTGGGTTGCTCGGGAGCGACCGGCCGAAGGTAACTGAAGGTAGCCGGTCGACGCGCCAAGTCGTTGAGATTAAAGAGCTGCCGTTTAGTGGCTACTTAGGCGGCGATAAAGCAGCCGACGTGAAATTGCATTAAAAACGGGGCATGCGCTGCGCTGCGGTGCCCCCCTTTTTGGTGCTTTCGTGGATTTGGGGCAAGCTTAACAAGCTTGTAAGTTGAAATGGGTTTTTAAAGAGCCAAATGCAGACTGGGAGTTAATAATCTGCACAGCAGCAGCGGCAGCAATTACAAGTAGCCGGCCGCGATGCCGCGATGAGGGGAATTGTAGATCGAAACTGACAACAGATAAACGCCGCCAGAACAGTGGGTAATTTTTTTTATTGACATGCCCCCAACCAGCACAGCGGGCAGAGCTGCCAGCCCCAGTCTCAGTCTCAGTCCCAGCTCCAGATATCCAGCCTAATGCTATTAAGCCTTCATGATCATCAGCTTTTGTGGCAGGCAGCAGGTACATCACTCACAGGAACGTCATGCCAACAATCTGTCCAAAAGCGATAAAGTTATAATGGCGCAAATGTCGGACACAGTTTCTGAAATGGAGTACGAGTAGACCAGGCCAGGCCAGGCCGGGACAGAGCGGACCGGACCGCACCGCACCAGGCCATCATCTAAGTCGACGCGCAGACTTTATCGCGATGCGAGTTTGAAAACTGTTTACAAACTGTCTGACAGAGTTTTGACTGCTGTTTGCCTCAGTCCACGGTTGATGTCGCCGCCGCCATGATGATGATAGACTGATCTCTTGGAGCCAAAACTGTGGATGACTGGACGCTTGCGCTTGGTATGGGTATGGATTGTAGTATTAGCTTCAGGCGACGACATGCAGTGTGTGTGTATAGGAAATCAGAGCACTGTGGAATGCACACAAAACATAAGCAACAAAAATTGCGCTCGCGCTCTCAGCATTAACTCGGCAAGGTATGCGAGTAGACAAGAGCGAAGTGGTTTTGTTTGTGACGCTTTTTCACTGTTCGACACAATTGTGTCTAAACAGATTGTAGCTGCCTACACTAAGGAAAAAGTAGAATGAATAATTTGAGTAAAAAAGGCAAGGAGAGTATGGAGCGGAGAGGGCACGCTCTCACAGTTTTTCTGGGGGTCTTCGAAACTGAGAAGAGAGCGAAAACGCGCAATGTCATCGGTCGGCCGTCAATTCATGGCAAGTGTGAAGAAGAAGAATCGATTAAAGGATTGTATAAAATAAAGACAATGTTTAAAACACCTCAAATAAAAATTAAAAGAAAAACTATGCTCCTATGGGGACTTGATCCACGACCTTCAAGCTTTCCAAGCGAATGTCTTCTCGCTTGTTGCTCGCTGAGCGGCAAAATCCCAACTGCGTACATTCTTAACTATGGTTTTGACTCCATGTTTTGCTTATGGCTGATAGTCGAGTGGGCTAAGGTGCCGTCGTCTGTGTGTCTTTCAGTCTTAGAGGTTCCCAGTTCAAGTCCCAGTAAAGTAAGTAAAACAAGTAAGAGCGTTGCAGTTGAGTGGCCCGACTTCAATTGAGACACACATGCAAACTCACACATTCTCTTAAAAATTGCTCTTGATTTTATCCTGTTTGGGTCTAGAATTTTGCAAGAACGATTCGCCCTTTGATATTCTTACTTTGCCTACGAGTCGTTCTTCAATTTAAAATTGACCCTTAGAAATTCAAAAATAGAATTTCTTCTTGTTTGCTCTTGGAATCGAGTTCAGTTTTGGGGGTCCCGAGTTCAAGGATCTAGCCCAAGGATCTAAACAGAACCGGCGAATATTAATAAAACAGTGATTCAAGACTGAAAATTAGTGACTGCAGAATTTTCTAATACCGAACCGCAATAAAAATACTATGATGACCGATGGTGAAGAATATATAAAAGTGCATTAAGAATGTTTCAAGCCACTTTACCGAATCGGATGAGTCTTTAAATCCAATAAAACGCCTTGCCCACAGGACCGCATTCGCCGCTATTCACACCGGTCGGATCCACGCAGTCGAACGCTTGCACAATGCTATTTTCCCTTGGATCTTCTTCTATGAACATTTTCTAAATCCTACTAAATCCTATTAAAAAAAAAAAAAAGAACTAACACTAATTTAAATACACCACCAGAAAACAAATTAAATGCCCTTTTGAGTATGTTATGTTTATTAAATATGGTGTTGTTTAAAGTGAATTTAAATATACGCTACGCGATAAGCTGTGTAGCATGGTTTACGTTGTGTTCTTTCTCATATATTTCCGGAAGTAAATAATAGCACAAGTCCTAGTTGAATCGTCCAATCGTTAACAGACCAGCTCCTTGGTATTGCATTTATTTGGTCTTCCCATTTTTGCTCAGAATTTCAAAAATAGCTGTATTTTTGTATCAATACAAAACATACTTTGAGAACCATACACTGGAATATAATTTGTAGCTACAGTGTACAAAATTATACATTCAGTGTCGAAATGTAAAATGTTCTAAATGTAAATATACATGTTTTTTGGGTTTTTTAATTTGTTGACTATGTTAGTATTAGAAACACACTTTGTTTTAAAGTGTTAAAGCAACTATTATTGACAGCGGTTGGTCACAACATAAATAAAATAGATTGAGATGAAAATTTGGTTATACTAATTAAACCAACCCACTTTCCATTAGCTTCAAATTCAATATATCTAAAATTTGCATATAAAATATGTAAAAAAATAAAACAAAAAATATACAAAATACGTAAATGTATAAAATAAAAATTATTGTAAATATTAGATACAGCCAATATAGACTATACAAATAAATTGAAGACCAAGACGATCAAAAATCGCGAAAGTTGAACATTGCCTCTTATAAGCATTTAATAGATCCAACAGCATACCAAATTCGGCCAAAATTTCACAGTGTTTAAAAAACCGCAGGCGTTGGCGATAAAGCTGGTGAGCGGTAATATATTGGAGGAATTTTGACATTTTCATACAAGAGCTTAGATTATTATAAACATTTAATAGACAGTAAGCCAAACGGTAATGCCTATGCGAACAAATGGTCGAAGAAATCGCGAAATATCAAAAATTAACATTTTAGTTCATAAGTATCATAAAGACGCATATGCTTCAAGGAAAATCAACGGACCGAAGATAATCGTGAAGGTGAATAGATACAACAATTGGAAGTCGCGTAAATAAGGGGTATATGGGCTAAAAACCTGCGAAATTTGTCAAGTTTTATTTGAGTACTTATGAAAGCGCAGATGTTAACTAATGAAATAAGAGCGTAGATTGAATAATAATCCAAAAATTGACCAATTTTTTCAGCATGAACTATGATTATTGAAGATTTGATGGTTGATTATTGAACGGGTAAATAGGAGATGTAGATGGAACGGCTCAAAGAATCCACGAAATTACCAAATTCTTCATACTGATTTAGATAATTTTGAGGCTTATAGGCGGTAACGGTTAACGAGTATATATATTAGCCGTATAGTATTGTATAGTCAAAAATTATTTGAGCTTGGTTTTAATTTACCATTTGTAAATTTTTAAGGAATCATTAAGATTTGATAGCGTTATAGACGCGTAAATGGTTAGATCCAACGGTCCAGTGAAATTTCTAAACTTTTATAATGTGGACGAGGTGAAATTGACGGTTGAACCAAGATCGGTCCAGGAATTCGGATATATACAAATTTTTACTGATTTGTTTAGACTATCACGAGAATTGTAATGGTTGGCAATGAAAATAAGGTAAATAGAGACTATATTCACATATATATATCGCAGTTCAGTAAATTGTGTAATCGCGACTATGTTATTTACAATTTGTGGAGATTGACAGTTTCTTGGTAATTATGAGATATATTACCATGGAGAACCATAGCTTCAGACAAACACCCTTCATTGATCCTGGCATTTTCCTCTATAGGAGTACAATTTGTTTGGAATTGTTACTATTTTTGATCCTCTTTGGTATTTTCCGCTATTTAATAGTTCCATTTGTATTTGTGAATTGAAGGGCAGTTTCTTGTATAACTTAAGTAATTGGTCTTGTTACCATAGAATCATATTATTTCGCGATTATAAAAGTCGATTACGGTAAATAGGTTATAATAACCGAACCCTGAGCAACACGACAGTTACCTCATATGGAAAAATGTGTTAAATACAGTTTTGTGGCAAATCTTTTAACCGTTTTTAAGTAAAAGTATTTTCCACTCATCTTGTTGTTGACCTTTTAGTAACCCTGGCCTGCAAATTAATACTTGATCTGAAACATGGAGTTTCATATAATATAGGTTTTGCATATTTTGCATATTTATGCAAAATAGTTTTCAGCAGGACATGTTTTCAGTAAATAAGTGTACCCGATAGAAATTAAATCCGGCTTAAAATGCCCAAATATGCAAAATCCACTGTCTAGTCATTACCAATATATAACGATTTGGCGAAAATGTTAAAAGTCGGATCAGCCGTTCTCAGGTGGGCAAATGTGAATCACACCACCACCCACCCCCTGCCACCCTTTTACAACCAGCAGCTGCAATCTTTAGAAAAGAGAGAGTGAGTGAGAAAGGAGAGAGAGATAAACCAGATGAGCGCAACAACAGCACTGCATTCAGGTCCTACTCTGGGGCTGAAGTATAAATATAGTCAGGGCTTGACCGACTTTCTCATTGTTTATGCTTAAAACCAAAAGAAGATTTCAGTTTTCGGCTTAGATCTTAGAATATTCCGTCTTAACATACTTGCAGCATCATAATTCTTCTTCTTCTGCTTTGTGCCATCACAACCGTTTGACAGAGGGCCTCTGCAGTCAGTACTCCCATCGCTTCAGAATTGCTTGATATATGTGGACGTTGACGTACTGCGCCGATTACATATGAAGTTTGGTAGGGAAAATAGCAGCCCACTTCCTTAGCCAAAGGACACTTTGTGGTGAAACTCCAAAGGTACCTGAGCGGAGTGAGTCAAGACTGACGGAAGATCATTTATGAAAGATGAAAAGCTCCGTGGTACTCCAAAGGCAGAAATTAGTTGAAAGGCAACGTAAATAATTTTATTTCGCGTATGGTTTCACAGCCTTCTTTGTTGTAATATCAATTGCGTCGTCGAATTAGAAAAATAAAGGGCCGGGTTGCGCGGGTAAGAAGGGCTATGAGGCTGCCCACCGCTGGTTTAAAATATGAATTACAAAATACCATATTTTTGTGTATAAGAACTTGGGGAATCAGAGATCCAAATAATAAGCTTAAATGCCCTCCGTTTATGAAACTTTAAAGAGTGTTTGACAGAATCAAAAGTCTTACTTAAATCAGTATAAATGAGGACACTTTGCATCTTACATGGTGCAAATGGATTGTACTCTGATTGCACCAGAAGAAGAAGTATTTTAGCCTTATATTTGACATTTCAGCTCCACTGTGCCGCTTTCGGTTGCATATGTTGAGCATTTCAATTACGCGTACAAAACTGCATTTCACATTTGGTCCCGGCATTAGATGGACGTGCGTTATTACCGTCTGATGGCCAAAGGATCGCTCAATCGATCGATCCCTGGTTGGGTAGAAGACTGGAAGCGTTTGCATCTAAACACCTTTCCTGGAACCGAGTAGAGAGCATGTTGCTGTTGCTTTTGTGTTGTGTGTCTGTAGCCTGAAGCTGCTGGCGGCTATTTGCACTGTTGAGATTTTGGAGTCATAATTTAGGTGCGGGCGAGACGAGAGTCATATATCAAAGCCCTGGCTCTGGCCCTGGCCCTGCCTGTGATATATGGACAGCCAGGCCTAATGATAATGACGTGGCGAGCCAAGGAAGGGCTAGATGAATGAAGAGGGGGAGGGGGCCTGCTTATCGAAGTCCAAATTATTGATTTAAATTTACTAACACAATTTTGTGGCTTTCTTATTGATTGACGCGCGTTTGACACACTCGGCAAATGTTGACTCGCCCGGCTCTTGTTTGGACTTGGACGGAACTGTTGACTTAGCACGCGACTCTGCGCCCGGGCACAGTTATGCAAGTTGATCGCAACACCCACGCAAGTCGGATTTAACCGATTTCCCTCCTGCAGAAATGCATATTTACATAACAAACAACATTGCTGGGCAAACAGTTCGAGCGAAGTCGGGTCATTGCGATATCAGAAGGTATAAAAACTCTCGCCAAATCTTGCTCAAATACCAACAGTTCTCTTGAGGTTTTTGGGTTCAAGTGAATTCTGTGTGTGTGGGTGTGTGGACGATTATCTATCTAGATATTTTCCAATTTATTGAACAAATGTGGGTTCTGTTTGCTTAACCAAGTGATTTACATGGCGGAAATAGCTGAATTGTGTCAGTGAGTTAGAAGAAAAAAAGGGGTAGGGATGATGGTTGTTGTTGTTTGACAACTCAGTTCGAGTCTCTCCGCGCTGTCTTTGCCCAATGACAATTTACGATGCGCTCCGCACAATTCAAATTCTAACAAACTGTACATCATCTTGTCAGTGACAGGCCTTGTCCTTGTCGATCGCGTCCTTCATTATGCATCTGTGGATGCGTATGTAGTTTATCACATTGCCCGGATCAAACGATCGTAAACTATTTTGTCTGCTGTCACCGTGCCAAAAAGGGGCCACAATGTGAACTTCTGTGAATTGTCTCTGTGTGTTTGCATTTTTGATTGATCGCTTCATACGGACAAAATGTAAATGCCGGCAGGGACATTGGCATCGATCATCATTTGGCGGTTTGATGATAATCAAATCAAAGGGTCTGCGTACCACAGAACCATCATAATTTCACCTGTGTTCGGTGACTGGCCCTCGATCTCGATCTCAATCGACGCATAATTAAATTTAAACAAATCAAACTGCCATTGCAGCAAAGGAAACAGAAATCAAGTTGTACCCGGGGACCACCAGGCGAACGAGAAGACAACGAGGCGATCGACCTACACAAAAGTAAAAAAAAAAACAAGTACCAGCGATTCGATCGTAGGACGTGGATGTGGATGTGGACGTTGCACCGATCGTTTAATCTAGCGCCAAAGATCAAGCGACCTCGTCTTCGTCCTACGTTCGGGCCAGCATTCAAAATGATTGAATTGTGTCTGCCTGTCCACCATTCCAGATTCAGCCAGATCGTCCGCCGCTGATCTGCTGGCCGATTTTCGTATGCAAAACAAGGAGCCCGCCTGCATGCAAATCTTGACAACTTTGAGTCCTGTTTCCGATGCCTGTCTGGCCATGTCGCAGACTTTCACAGTTTTATAACAAATTTGATTGAATTGCCATATTGGTGGTCAGCAGAGAGGATGTCTGCACCTTGCAAATGGTTATGAATTGGTTTTTGATTGGCTTACCGTTACGAATCTCGCATACATTTGCATGCTGATGGTCAGCTGCGGCTGGTCTCTGGGGTCCGTACTTGGTAATTAGCACACGTGTGTGCGATTGAGTCATCCTGCATCATGGTGTATCATCTCATCGATCGATCTTGCAGAACGTGTCTATCTATTGTCTCGTCCAGGCAGGTAGCCCAACGATATTTTAATGAAGTGTCCAGCTACCAGAGCGCATTGTTCGCCCTAATAAGCCCTAATGTTTATGCAAAAAGAAAACATATGTGTAGATTTTGGCCCAGAGATTTCTGCACGTGCTAGACTCCTGGGAGTTGGGTAGTCAGGTAAAAGATGCACGATAAGCAACTGTGTCCTAAAGGCGAATTGTATAACATGTTCTAACAAAGATCTCTGATCTTTGGACAGGTTTCAGGCGACTGGCTGTCTTAGCTAAAGACGCAAACTTGAGCGCACAGCGCCTCTGCTTTCTGACTGAACTACACTCTAAGCCAGGGGTGGTCAAAACACACATGCTTAGTTTGGCATTGCGTGTGTGTGTTTAGCGCTTTTACTGAGCACTTGATTGTTGTTGCCAAAGAGGAACATGGCGGACCAAAGACCATCTAATATCTAGACAGCACGTTTGCTCAGTCCCTCTTCGCTGTCAGCTGCGCTGCTACGGCGCTCAATTTCGATTCTCGCCCTGTCTTGCTCTATAGCGGTTGTATTTTATGGATGGATGGAAGTGAGACAGGGATCAGACGGTTCGAGTTCGTGACGAAGAGGGTTGCAGTCTGAAACTAAAATTGGATCGACTGAGCAAAAGTTCTATCTATACAAACAAATGAAAGAGTTGGTCAAGCCCGACTATAACATACTCTGTACCTGGAGAAGGAGCTGAATGCACTGCAGCTGCTGCGCTCATCGCTAAGTTTCTTTCTCTCTCTCTCCCTCTTTCTCTCCCTCTCTCTCTTCCTCTCCCTCCCTCTCTCTAACATTGTGCGGCGTTGGTTGTGATGGGTGGGAGGGGGGGTGGGGGGGGTGATTCACTTATTTGCTCATAACTTGAGAACCGCTCATCCGATCTTTATCATTTCTTCGGCAAATCGATACATATTGCTAATGACTAACTATCTCTAGAAGGTACGAATCATCTATCTACAAAACTGTGGGAGATATGACGTTTTTCAAAATTGCGGGGGCGGGAGAGGGCGTGGCAAAAATTGAAAATAAACTTGATCTGCCTGCAAGTATAAGAAGCATTTGTCCCATACATGTCAAACCTCTATCTCTTACCATCTCTGAGATCTGTTTGTTCATACGGACGGACAGACGGACGGACGGACGGACAGACGGACGGACATGGCTATATCGACTCGGCTGTTGATGCTGATCAAGAATATATACTTTACTGGCTAAACCCGCCGCGACTTTGTCCGCGTCCAAGATTTTAAGAAATTGTAGCAATTGTGTTGTTTTATCTTATAGACAGTTTCGAGTTTACAGCTGGAAAAAATATATAAAAATTTTGCGTGGTAAATGCAATGGAACCAAATAAAGAAACCAACTAAATTTTCTATTCGCTCGAAAACTCCGGAATTATATAATTATCCCTTCCGTCAAGCGGATGTGAATATCGGGTATAGCCATCCCACGCCCAGATTGTGGATTTCACACCAGCATCAGCACTGCTTGCCCATAATTGGGAAGGTATTAACTCCTAAGTCTTTTCCAAAAATTAAAGAGACAATATTTTAGGATAAAACTTCGACATAAGTCCCGGTTTACCATTAAATACGAACTTAATATCAAAACAAATTGACCTCATGGCAGCCACTCTTCAATTATAATTAAATTTAAATTGTCTTTTCCCCCTTTTTCCCCATACCCCTTCCTTCGCAGCACTTGACTCTTTCCTCTCGTCAACCTTCCTGAGATCTCCACTCCATACTGTCCCCCCTCATTTCTGACAGAAGCCTTGTCGACTGAACAAATTTTCTCTCTAATACTCATTCTCCATGATATTGCCTGAGCGCCTCAATTCATTTGATGTGGCCCATATAAACTTTTCTTTGGCGTTTTCACCCACTTCGCGGACAGAGTACTCAAATTTTCTTTTTAGTACGCGCCTGCATAACTAAACGAAGGTCTATGCCAAATTTTAGATTTCTAGGATAAGCTGTTTTGGCTGTGGGTTGATAATATGTCAGTATGTCAGTCAGTCAGTAAGTCGGGCCTACAGATTTATAAGTATACTCGCTGAACCCGCCGCGAATTTGTCCGCGTCCAAGATTTTAGGAAATTGAGTTGTTTTATCTTGTAGACAGTTTCGAGATCCCCGTCATCCAGTCCTGAAGGACCAGGGGAATTATATGTTAGTTCCTGCCGGTCAAGCGGATGCTAAAAACATACCCTTCCTGCACCACCACATAGTGAATTTCGGGTCTAGCGATATGAAGAATGTGCATTTCAGAGCAGCATCAGCACTCTTCAATTATAATTCAATTCAAATTGGCTTTCCCTCTTCACCCGATCACCATTCTTTCCCCCACGATTTTCCATCTTACACCGCTCTCCACTCTTTCTTCTCCCCACATCATTATAACACAGGTAGACGCTGTCATCTGTCTCAGAGAGCCAAGAGATGCATGGCATATTTGTGTGAGTGTGGGACGATCCCTCTCATGCTCACTCCCTCTCTCGCTCTTAGCAAAACAGCTTATCATGTTATGTGTTCCATACAAACTTTTCTTTGGCTGTTTGACCCATTTCGCGGACAAATTTTCCAAATTTTTTTCTTAGTGCGCGCCTGCATAACTAAACGAAGGTCTATGCCAAATATCAGACCTGTAGGATAAGCCGTTTAGGCTGTGGGTTGATAATATGTCAGTCGGGCGTATGTTGTTTGTTTTTAGTCGTTCGTGAGTTATAGCGTCCCTACGACAAAATGGAGCAAAGTAAGGGGAAGATACGGCATAATAGACGGTTACGTAAAGGCAAAAATGCAAGTTCTCATGCAGCCAATAAAAGTTGAGCAGTTCATCGACCAAGAGCTGGACAGTTTCATCAAACCATTTTCACCGCTTGGATTCAAAAGAGACTCGATGGTTTCAACGTTTTCGTTCTGGTGCCGCGGTTGATCGCAACAAGATGCGCCACGTGGTGACTGGCGATGAAAAGTGGGTCACTTACGACAACGTGAAGCGCAAACGGTCGTGGTCGAAAAGCGGTGAAGCTGCCCAGACGGTAGCCAAGCCTGGATTGACGGCCGGAAGGTTCTTCTGTGTGTTTGGTGGGATTGGCAGGGGAATCATCCACTATGAGCTGCTCCCCCTATGGCCAAACGCTCAATTCGGACCTGTACTGCCAACAACTGGACCGCTTGAATGCGGATGCAGCACTCATGCAGAAGAGGCCATCTTTGATCAACAGAGGCCGAATTGTCTTCCATCAGGACAACGCCAGGCCACATCTTTGGTGACGCGCCAGAAGCTCCGGGAGCTCGGATGAGAGGTTCTTTTGCATCCACCGTATAGTCGGATCTCGCACCAAGTGATTACCACCTATTTCTGTCCATGGCGAACGAGCTTGGTAGTCGGAAGTTGGACCACAAAGAGAGTCCTGTGAAAATTGGCTCTCCGAGTGTTTTGCCAATAGGGGAAGCGAGCTTCTATAAGAGGGGCATTATGAAGTTGGCATCTCGTTGGGAACTCGACATCGAACAAAACGGCGCATATTTCATAAATCGCATTATTATAACCCATTTTATGAACAATTGAAAATTCAATAAAAAAAATACCGCAAGACTTTTTGACATATTGAGCTGTAATTTTTCTATTAATCTCGTGTTCGATGTATTTAACTTTAGTTTATAGTTTTATTTGAAAAATCTGCTCGAAAATATTATAAACTATCAAGAACACATTTATATAGAAAAGATGTCTACCTCTAGTGACCACAGCACTGAAGCGACATCCAGCAGTTCCATCGATTCTAATGAAGCTGATATTAGTGATTCAAGTACAAGTGAAACCGAGTCATTAACGGTTTTCCAAATCCGTGGATGATTCAACCTGATGCACATAGTGAGGACAGAGTTTCAACTATTTCACATTATCCCGGCCTCAAATTCAGTGATCAAATCATCAAAAATTGCAAACAAATGAACGTATGTGGCCATATAATATTTGAGAATCATAAGGCGCCGCGCTCATGGTGAAATGGAGGGGGACCATTGAGAATATTAACCAAATCAAGTTTTATATAACTACGGCAAAGCATTGCGACACCTTTTATATTACAGGCCAAATTTTCACCATTTGAGTTGGTTGACAATCGAAGCGTCAGCCTTTTCACAAGGACTACGACCACTAACAACTAAAATCCGCTAATTCTATGTTTAAATTATGCCGCATGTTTTTAAGTAAAATTATTTCAACGTTCAATGTTTATTCATCTTATGTCGAGTGTGAGTAAAACGATAATGGATATGGAAATATACGGAATTACCCTTTATCGACCTTAAAATCCTTAACTGAATTCAAATAAAATCTCTGGCTAGATCCCTTCGTACAAAACCTCCATTGACGGCAATCATCTACCACACTAACCACAGTCAGAGCCACGGTTGCCACTTGA
>JAEIFU010002514.1:0-42647 GCA_018904235.1 Lordiphosa stackelbergi
CTATCCTGGCGATATAGGATTGTAAGTAAACGGCAGATGTTCTTAGTTACCTGCAGGCGCAGGTAGGTAACTATATACATACATACGCACATATGATTTGGCTCTCAGTCGTTTGCTTTGACTCTTCAAGAAAATTGTTAATTTGTTTGTAGTTAGTATGGACAAAGAAGCTACATTAAATCTGATGCTGTTGAACCTTGAGGGATCTTCGGATGAGTCTATTACCGACTCTAACTCGGTAAGTAAGCAAAGTCAATGTCGAATTGTTTAAATGAAATGCAAATATATTTTAGTTATCCGATGGTTTTGAGCCCGTGGACAATCAATGTGAAGAAACTGTTACCAACAACTACAATTGGCCCACAATATAATAATTCAATTCCAAAATACCATCGATTTGTTGAAGACTCAGTTTAAATGGAAAGAAAGTCCAATTGAATCGCAAACTCAAACCAAGACAAATGAAGATCATAATTTGAAATCACTAAAAGATCAGATCAAAGAACTTCAAACTACTTTAAAACAGCACGAAGATAAATTTGCCGAATATGAAACAATTATTAAGGAAAAGGATAATCAATTATCAAAATTGCAAGAAGAAGATTCGGCCAACAAAATAGAGGAGTTGCTACTGCACCGAAAGAAACGAATGTTGAACTAGTAGATCAACCTGGCAAAAAACCTTTGTGACGCCTTCAGAAATGAAATAGCAGGGCCTGGTTGGTTGGTCATGCTGCGTCGCTTTAATGGAGAAATAGATTTTACTAAGAAGAAAGTTTATGATTTTTATTCAGGATTTGGTAATTTCGATGGAGAATTTTGGCTTGGTCTTGAGAAAGCACATCAACTGACTACAAATAAACGTTATGAATTATATATTCATCTCGTTGACTTTGATGACCAAATTCGATATGCACGCTACGATAACTTTATTATTGGCAGCCAGATGAGAAATACAAATTAAAATCGTTGGGAGAATATTCAGGCAACGCTGGCGATGCATTGCGAGAACATGAGGACTGTTCATTTGAATGGTGTGGATTACTGTATGGAAAATATGTTGTTGTTTTAATTGGAAAACTTATCGCTTTTGCTGGTGAGTACGACTTGTTTATTTGAACTATTTTTATATTAAAGGTTTTTTATATTTTCAGTAACTTAAACGGAATGTACTATAAAACTAATAAAACTGATTGCTCTGGCATTTGGTGGGGCTATGAATCAAGGCCGACTAATTTAAAGTCTGTTCAAATGTTGATTAAGCCTAAATACATAATTTACTAGCAGGTAACCGGCGTGCGATGCTACGCCCTCTTTTTAGTACTTTAAACAGAAAACCAAGAAGAGACTCTTGAAAATTGTCATTCATCAATCTTCATTATAATCTACACTTAATTTTTTTGGACATTCTTATCAACACCTAAATACCCGACAATCTAAACTCATAAAATAATATTTGCAAATATCGCAATTCTATTTTCTTTATGATTTTTTTCCTATATGATTTTTTTCGATCGCTAAGTTTGCAAAAAAATTTTCCTTTGAGCTTAGGTTAGTAAACTAAAATATTAAAAGTAAGCAAATCTATCAATAATTTCTCCATTTTTATTTAAATTGAAAATGAAATGAGTTTTTTGTTTTTTTAAGTTTTAATAACAAATGTTTATATTCAGGAATAAGTAATAAAGTTTATCTTTTTCTTTTCATTGATTACCATAAAAAAATTTCCAAAACTCCAAAATACCCTGTACCCTTGTTTTGTTTACTGTCCCCAACGCACTATGGTCCCAAATCCCAAAAAGCTGGCCGAAAGTCGAAAAAAAAACTGTTTACGGAATTTTAAGGCCCTCTTCTGGTCTAGAGGGCTAAATTTTACATCATTTTTTAAAAATTCGTGGAAAGAAATCGGGAAGAGATTTTGTAATTCTGTTTTTTTTTTTTTTGTATTTATTGTACAATTCATTATAAAAAATACAAAATTAAAATTTGTGAATGCGAGGGCCGTTCAAAAAGCTCGCGGATCCAAAGAGGCTCTTTCCAAAAAAATGTGTGGAAAAATGGGAGTCAAAATGTTTCCGAGAGATAAAAATAAGAAAGCAAAAAAGGAGAGAGAAAAAGTGGGTTAGTAAAAGTGCCTATCGTCCCCATCAGAAAAGTAAAAAAAAAAAATAAAATGTAAAAATTCGGCCCTTTAAAAGAAGAAAAAGAGTTTTACCAGCAGTCCACTCCAGTGTCAGTTCAGAACAAACAAAACATAACGTTTTCGAGCCAGAGCCAACACACACACACAAAATTAGAAAAGAAGCGAGGCCAAAAAAAAACAAACTAAAAGCTAGCCTCCCCATTGAACAAATGAAGCTTCATTTCATGAAATTGAAGAAAATGATATCATTTCTTCCATACGAATTGTCACTTCATTTTGCCTTTCATTTCTATCATTTCTCGAAAATGATGATACAATTGCCCCCGGAAAAAGTAGGCGTAACTTTGCTTAAAATATAAATAGTTAAAAAATTTACTAAAAATAAGTTGTGTATTTAGCTTTCTGCTGATAGTTTAGGGCGATGGCAATGCGTTCGCCACGAGGAATGCTGTCCTGAGGGGTATGTCTTTTTTTTTTTTGCTAAATATTGCAAAAAGTCCACGTAAGTTTGAAAGTGCCACCTGTTATTTAAAACACACAAAGCAGCTGTTTTTGTCAAAGTGTCAAAATCATGACAATTTGTCAATGGAAACGGCTTCATTTTTAGAAATGAAAATGATAAGAAATGAAGCCAATAGAAATAGGCTATAAGAGACGGCACGCTCTCTTGTTTTGTAAACGAAACTAACAAAGTTTCAAGAAACAACGCTAACGTGAATGCTTGCATTCAAAATTAACGGCCAGTTCTAAACTCTCTCAAGAGCTGAAGCTTTTAACTTTGGAACTCGAGCTAAAGCTTAAGCTTATTTACACCAAAAAGTTGAAGACATAATAGCTTGTCCTATTTTTAATTTCATTGTTTTTTGTTTTTTCCTAACCGATTAAAACATTGATTGTATGGTAGGACTGGTGATGCGATGTGTTCTCCAGCGATAAGCCTACTGAAGATTCATTCGGGAGAATGATGAAACGGTACCGTATAGGCAACCAGCTCATTTTTGGTGTACAATAATGCATAAGTTGTTTTCAGTTGTGAACAAAGTTTGAGGGACCGAAATTAACAGTTATGAAAAAATAAAAATTACTGTTAAAAATTATTGTTCCGATTATAATTCATAATTTTGAATGACAAGTCCACTAAAGCAATAAATTTTTATTTGCAATTTTTTTCCCAAAAAATTTTTTTTAATTGTTATCGTATAATTTAAAAAAAAAAAATCGAAAATCGGTTAATTAAGAAACAGTTTTTAAAATATTAATCGATAAGTTACTTCAAAGACAAAATAAGTGGAATTTTAAATTTTTAAGGCTTGTCAAACTTTAAAATATCTGATTTTGAATTTTTGATACATTTTCTGTAAAAGATACTGAATTTTTGAGCCATGTTGTGCAAAGAACTAGAAAAAATATGACTTTTCATACAAGGCAGGTACGGTCCAATGTACATGCAACAATTTCTGTCTTTATCTCTAATAGTCTCTGAGATCGACGCGCTCATACAGACAGACAAACATAACTTTTTCGGACCTAGAGCCCTCAAAGATTAAGGTAGGGACGATAGCCACGTTAATTCTGCGTCCATAAAGCCCTACATCATCAAAATCGGTTCGGTAGAACTTGAGAAAACGTGGGCACCACTTTGAAAAAGGTGGTTTCGAGAAAAACGCGTTCAAAGTTTGAAGTAATGTGAAAATTACTTGTATTTGTGAAGACATTGGTCGACAAAAAGGCTTATCTTCTAAGTATTTCGAATTTTGAAACCTTTTGGGAATATTTCGAATATCTAAGCTAAAAAATAAAAAAATGTTCTAGACCCTGGCCTTAATGATTGAATAGTTGTTTTACTCTTTTTCGAACCCGTTCGTGAGCGTCGAGCGTGCCTCATTGTTTACTCGTCATGCATCAAAAATAACACAACATTTAGAAGCGTATAGTATCGCGAAAAATTAACCGATTTGGATTCTGAAAAATGGATTCTACTCTTGAAAGTAAGTACAATTTAAATGTATTGCTCAAAATTATTATTAACAATGCATGAAATAGTGAATCGTTAATAAAAGTACAGGTTTTCCCTGGTCACATTCTGAAAAGTCGTGTTAGAAAAAGCAATAAGTCAAGATATTGTTGTTTTGTTTGTTTATTTGTATAGAAATAGTTAACAATTTTCTGTAAACATTAAAAAGGTTACATACCCTGCAGAACTGGGGAAGTAGTTCGTGGCTGCTCAAATAAGTACTTACTAGGAAACCACCTCTACTTACTTTACTAACTCTAAGCAATGCGTTTTTTCATTTCGTATTTTGTATGAAATGTCCTCAAATAGGGTCAATCGCCACCACATCGTTTACCGTAGAGCTAGTGAAATGGGTCCCCATATAAGGGTGGCTAAAAAGGGTACTTACATTGGTACCCATAATATGGGTAGTTACATGGGCGCCCATTAGGGTGTCCCAAAAAATTTTTATACCCTTGCAAAGGGTATTATAATTTTGCCCAGAAGTTTGCAACGCATAGAAATATTCATTTCCGACCCTATAAACTATATATATTCTTGATCAGGGTGACGAGCTGAGTCGATTGAGCTTTGTCCGTCCGTCTGTCTGTCCGTCTGTCTGTCTGTTTCTACGCAAACTAGTCTCTCAGTTTTAAAGCTATCGAGCTGAAACTTTGCACAGAGTCTTCTTTTTACTGCACACTGCTAATATGTCGGAACCGACCGGATCGGATGACTATATCTTATAGCTGCCATAGGAACTATCGGTCGAAAAGTGGGTCTTTGTGAGAAAAACTTTTTTGTTTTTAATGTTAACGTGTCTCACTTCAGCGATTATTAATATTATACGCTTCTACACAGATTTGGAAGTTTTTGTCAAAATCGGACGACTATATCTTATAGCTGCCATAGAAACTATCGGTCGAAAAGTGGGTTTTAATAAGAAATTTTTTTTTGTTTTTAATGTTAACGTGTCTCTCTTCAGCGATTATTAATATTATACGCTTTTACACAGATTTGGAAGTTTTTGTCAAAATCGGATGACTATATCTTATAGCTGCCATAGCAACAATCGGTCGAAAAGTGGGTTTTATTTAGAAGAATTGTTTGTTTTAATGCTGGCGTTCTTAAACTCTGATGTATTAAAACATTTGCAAGGGTATAAAAACTTCGGCAAAGACGAAGTTAGCTTGGCCTTCTCGTTTTTTTTATATTTTCACGGGTGCACTGGCATTTTCTGAAAGCTTATAGAGTAAAGTATTTTTCAGATTTTTTTTAGATTTTTCGACAGACGTTTAGAGGTCGCACAAATCGAATTTACCCACAAAAATTGAGTTTTCCGTATTGATTTTGATTTTTACTTATAACATGGTAAATAAGCAAGATTTTCCTATTTTTAAAATCAGCATATTAAAGAAAAATTCCAAATTTTACTTTTATGAGCATAAACCATGTGTTTTTGGCTTTGCATTTGCTTGTTTAGGTACCTTAAATTTAATTCTTTCGTAAATTTTTCATAAATTTTGTAAAAAACGCATTATAACTTATAAAATTTCTATAAAAATTGAAAAAAGTAATGATGCAGTTTAAAAGTTGGTTAAATTTTTAAAAAACAGAAACTAAGAAATTCAAATTTGCTCTTGCCGTTCCAGAGTTATACTCTTTTAAAGCTTTGTACCCATTTCATGAAATTAATAATATTAAAAGATGTTTGCCAGTTTTGCACCGGATTTGCTTTAAACATTGAATTATGATTTCGAACTGTGTTTTCATATTCACCACGGATGCTTTGCTTCGCGTTTCATAGGAAATTTTGTATTAGCAATTCCATTTGAACAACATTTACCATTTGGGTATTACAAGCTACCGATTTATACAATAAATCGTATGAGTAAAATTCGTCATTGCCACCAAGAAAAAGTAAAATTTTAATCAAAATTTTCTTTAATGGACAAATCGTGGTACGCCAAGATGCCCTGAACTAAAGTATTTTAATGATATGATCTGGTTTTCTGCTCTTTATATAAAGCACTTTACTAATAAAATTTATTTCTTAATTTTGGTGTAGCTTGTTTTACCCTAAATGGTCAATGTTGTTCTAAGGCAATTGCTAGTACAAAATTGTCTAAATATAAGTCGCGAACCAAGTCTTTGTTGGCAAAACTGAAAACGCAGGTCTGTTAGATCTGGTTTATGGCCTATATGAATTGATTTGTGGGTGAGGCTAAGAATGGTACTCAAACTCGCGGTTTTTTGGCTGTCGAGTACCATTTATTTTGGTTATGCAATAGCCCATTATATCATCACAAAAAAACGATTTTAATGAAAATCTTCCGTGCCCTTTTAAAGTTATAAGTTTAAAGTTATTTTTGTTTTATATTTAACGAAAGGGCCAAGCTAACTTCGTCTTTGCCGAAGTTTTTATACCCTTGCAAATGTTTTAATACATCAGAGTTTAGGAACGCCAGCATTGAAACAAACAATTTTTCTAAATAAAACCCACTTTTCGACCGATACTTCCAATGGCAGCTATAAGATATAGTCATCCGATTTTGACCAAAACTTCCAAATCTGTAAAAAATCGTATAATATTAATAATCGCTGAAGTGAGACGCGTTAACATTAAAAACAAAAAAGTTTTTCTCACAAAAACCCTCTTTTCGACCGATAGTTCCTATGGGAGCTATAAGATATAGTCATCCGACTTTGACCAAAACTTCCAAATCTGTAAAAAACGTAAAATATTATTAATCGCTGAAGTGAGACACGTTAACATTAAAAACAAAAAAGTTTTTCTCATTTAAACCCTCTTTTCGACCGATAGTTCCTATGGCAGCTATAAGATATAGTCATCCGATTTTGACCAAAACTTCCAAATCTTTGTAAAAGCGCATAATATTAATAATTGCTGAAGTGAGACACGTTAACATTCAAAACAAAAAAGTTTTCTCATTAAAACCCACTTTTCGACCGATAGTTCCTATGGCAGCTATAATATATAGTCATCCGATTCGGTCGGTTCCGACATATTAGCAGTGTGCAGTAAAAAGAAGACTCTGTGCAAAGTTTCAGCTCGATAGCTTTAAAACTGAGAGACTAGTTCGCGTAGAAACAGACAGACGGACAGACAGACGGACGGACAAAGCTCAATCGACTCAGCTCGTCGTCGTGATCAAGAATATATTTAGTTTATAGGGTCAGAAATGAATATTTCTATGCGTTGCAACCTTTCAGTTAAAAATTATCACCGGGAATTGGTATAGAAATCTATCAGTTTTAAATAAAATATGAACGTTAATTGAAATAATTCAATTGCTAACATGACTTACTTTATTTAATAATTAATTTTTCACAACTCAATATATTAATTTGTTGGTGCACAACTCTACTTACAATATCGTTTAATAATGACGTACAGAGCGTGGCTCTATAAAAATTCGCTTCGGCTTTTAAACGTTTTGTTTGCTTGTGCGCACATCTACGTTGTACAATAGTTATAGCCTAAACATTGGCCAAAATTTCGTTCAATTCTTTTTAATTGCCACCGGAACATAATTTGGCTCTTATCCCACTCTCTTCATTGAATCAATCTGTTAACAAAATAATTAAGAATTAGAATAAAAATAACAATTTTAACAATTTCACAGGGAAATTTCCAACAAATAGCTGCTACATGCGCTGACAGGTTTCCAAATTTGATACTCTTGCTTTAGGCAGCACCTCATCCTATAGGCGCAATGTAAAAAAAAGCAACACGTAGTACTGATCATCAGTTAATTGGTTTTTAAAACACAAATATAGTACAAGTTGATATAGTACACAAATAAAAATTGCCTAACTCGGTGGCTTTCCATTTAAAACTTCATTTAGCTTTCTAGGCTTTCTTACAAATTCTTTGGGAACATTTTTACGTATGGACCTTAATTGTGGAGATATACTCGTTGTACTCATTATACTCACCATTTAAATTAATTGAGCACGAAAGTCTTTCAAGTTGATTCTGAATTCCTACGTGTAAATAATGACCGCCATCGATTTCTGTTATGTCTGGTTTTTTTTTGCGAAGTGTACTTGTAATCTGGTACGGGAATCTGGTCACCGATCCGCAAGGGGCGCTTAACAAATGGAGAAACAAATGGCGCCTAACAAAAGTTCAAGGCTGGAGGGGAAGAATTGGTAAGGTGCATGCACTAACTTCTTTGCCGTATATGGGTTGACGAAAGCATGCCCGACGATTGGAATCTTAGTGTCCTATGCCCAATCTTTAAAAAAGGAGACCCTGCAGTTTGCGCCAACTACCGCGGGATCAGTCTCCTTTCCATTGCATATAAGGTTCTGTCGCGTATTATTTGTGAATGTCTAAAACCGCTTATTAACACACTGATTGGTCCTTATCAGTGTGGCTTTAGACCTAGTAAATCCACCACAGACCAGATATTCATATTACGACAAATCCTGGAGAAGACCTATGAGAGAAATATCGAAAATCACCATCACCTTGATAAGGTCAAGGTTTTTTAAAGCCCTGTCTAACTTTGGTATACCAGCAAAGTACGTTCGACTTTGCATGATGACGTTGAGAAGCACTCAAAGCTTCGTCAAAATAGGAACGAGCCATTTGATACCAAAAGAGGTTTAAGGCAGGGTGATACCTTATCGTGTGACTTCTTTAATCTGCTGATGGAGTACATACTCCGCCGGTGCCCAAATGCCAACAGATCGGGCACCATCTTTAATAAAGATGTAATGCTACTCGCATACGCCGATGATATTGATATTATCGGCAAAACCGAACGGGCGGTAAGCATGGCGTTTTCAGAGATTGAAAGGCAGTCGGAACTGATGGGCTTAGCGGTGAACGAGGAGAAGACGAAGTACCTAGTGTCCTCGAAACAGAAGTACACGCGTCTTGGGCAATCTGTTGCAATGGGAGAGTACAACTTTAAAGTTGTAGAGGACTTTGTCTACCTCGGAACGATGATAACCGGCGACAACAACATCAGCCTGGAAATCCGAAGAAGAATCACGCTCGCAAACCGATGCTACTACGGGCTCAGTAGGGAGTTTAAGAGCAGAGAAAAAATAGCGCTATACAAGTCGCTTATCATCCCAGTCCTGCAATACGGCGCAGAAGCATGGGCAATATCATCAGCGGATGAGGCGGCGATTGGCGTTTTCGAGCGAAAGATTCTTCGCAGGATTTATGGACCTTTGAAAGTTGGCGAGGATTTATGCATCCGAAAGAATGACGAACTATATGAGCTCTATGGGGATACTAGTCTGGTCAAGCGCATAGAGCAACAGCGGCTGCGCTGGCTGGGACATGTTACCCGTATGGATGACAAGAGGAATGCGAAAGAACTGGGACATGGCAAGGTGGGACGACCACCTCTAAGGTGGGACGACCAGGTGCGGAAAGATATTTCCAAGCTTGGCGTGAAAAACTGGTGCCAGCTCGCACGGAGCAGAAGCGACTGGCGGACATTTGTTGCAGCGGCCGAGACCGTCGAACGGTTGTGATGCAAGCATCGGGCCAATCAAGAAGAAAAAGAAAAATTAAAAGAATAACCAGTGTCTTTATTTCGTACAGTCCTCTGAATACAGATACTCATCATTGTTAGCTGCTATGTTTTCCTATTCTTGAAATGTCTAATTCACAATAATTATAAATCAAATTACCACGAAAATATTTAAGAACAAGAAAATATATATTATTTAAATATTGCGATTTATTACTGGAATACGTCCATCAATTCTGTTAAAACTAGACGTTTAGATTCCAGGATACGCCAATCTTATGATCACCATTCAGCGGTGATTTACCATCGCAGCCCAAATGGTACATCACCTCAATATTCTCACTCATTTTTGCCTGATAAACAAAACCAACATTACCATCCTCGCGCACTTTGGCCTTCAGCAGGGAACCATTACCAAATTTGTATTGGCCACCAATGGCAAATTTTCTGGTCTCATCTTGATTATACAAATTGATTTTCAAAGCAACAGCCCAACTTTCGCCAATGCGTTGGAAAATTGAACCGCGCAAATCGTGGAAATTTTCCCTGAAGGGAAAACAAAAATGAATCAAAAATTTCGAGGAAAATTTTTTTTCAACTTACAATTTTAGGCCCACTTCGGTAGATCCATTGTTATAGCCCAAACAAAAGGCATGCTTGTCGAAACCTGTCTCTTCAATATTATAGACAGCCCGATAGCCGACAAGCCAATTTGTGGATGGAGCCACCAGGAAATAACCCATAAGATGAGGCTCCTTTATAATCGGCACAATTAATTCCAATTTGCAGGGCGAATACTCAATGCCTGTTTTTAGTTTTGCTTTCAAATTTAAGCTAAATTAGAATAGAAAAAATATTTTAAATTAATTTAAAAACTAAAGTTGGTTCAGACTTTCCAATTATCATGGCAAAATAGTAATTATGCAGAAAACTAAGGTAACAACGCTGTTTTTATTTCAAATTTTTTTAAAAGTTAAAGATACTTCATATGTCAGTTTTCCCCCTTGTTTACTGAAAACTTCGATAATCTGGTCATTCATAGAGCAGTACAGGATGTTTATGAAGTTCAACAAAATATCGCTTCCAGCTAATTTAATTGCTAAAATTAACGATTCCTATTTTTCGAACTGTCTTTCTCCTTCATACATTTTGCGTGTAAGCCATCCCCAACCATTTTCAATTACAAGATAGTACGATAAAAGAAGAGTCATGCACGTTCCTATCTAGCGTGTATATAACAGTGTATATTAAGCGCGCTCTCGCGTAGCTTAACACACACACGCAACGCTAAAATAGGCATGTGTGAAGAAACCAGGGCTGAAAACCGGTTCCGCGTAGCCAACCGCCCTGACCGGAGTCAGAACAAGTTTTCTAGCAGGCCTAAACCGGCACTCTGGAACAAAACATGTTAAATTTCCTATGTAGGAAGGGCTTGGTTCACTTTTTGCTGAGACCTGATCGTTTTTTCGGCAAATCGATTCAACTTCTAATATAACTTTTGTAGGACGCCCCTATCTTTAAAACTGGTTTTTCCAAATTGGGGGGCGGGAGGAGGCGTGGCCAAAATTTGAAACAAACTTGTTCTGCGTGCAGATAAAAGAAGCATTTGTCCCATACATGTCAAACCTCTATCTCTTACCATCTCTGAGATCTAGGTGTTCATACAGACGGACGGACGGACGCACAGACGGACAAGGCTAAATCGACTCGACTGTTGATGCTGATCAAGAATATATATACTTTATATGGTCGGAAATGATTCCTTCTGCCTGTTACATACATTTGCACCACCTTAGTATACCCTTTTTACTCTACGAGTAACGGGTATAAAATAAATTGGTTGTTTAAAAATATGTTTCTACTACTTTTCCAATACACGTAAATGCACTTATACAGCTTTTTGTAAGTTTAAACATTCGTACATATCCAATATCCTACAACTAAATCTTGGGATCCAAGAAACCAAATATTTTAGACTAAGAACACAAATAGTTTGGAACGAAACGTATTTCAGAATTGTATAATGGTCACAAGGAACTAGTATATGATTCTGCTCAGTGTTTATCTTCTGATGAAATTAAATCTTTCGCTAAGTAACAAGAAAATAATGAAAAAGTGACAAATATAAAATTGGTAAACGACTTCATCGATATTTTTCTCGGAATTTAAAGATTGGGCGTATTCAGCAGATAATTCCGATTTATGATTTGTGATTTATGATTGCCGATTTTACCTGCTGAATACAGTGATTGCCGATTGGGATTGGGAAATTTGACAATCATGTTTGTTGAAGAGAAACGTATGATTGGTTAACGATTGCTGGGTCAGCCTACCTTTGTACAGACATTCATATGAAATTATCCATTTAACCAATCCATAAATATTGTAGATTTTGTGTGAGTGTTTTGCTTTGATGAAAAGTACTAAGGCCACAGAAAATCTTAAACTATGTAATCAATTCCATTCAGCAGAGACTCATCAGCAATCGCAAATCGTAAATCGGTAATCGCTAATCGGAATTATCTGCTGAATACGCCCATTGTTTAAAGATTCTAGTGTAAGCTTTGCAAATCTATCATGGTACAAATAAACTTTAAAAATATCACATTTATTGTATTAGCTCTTTCTAAGTCACAAGTATACAGCCAAAGAGCCAATATTGATAAATGTTTACTGGAATACTGAAATATTGTTTGGCAAATATTAAGACACTAAACTTCCATTAGGAAGATAAACTGAAGGCCAGAATGCACTGAACGTGGTTATATGTCAAGATCAGCCTTTAGTTCTGCCGTCAGTTCATCATTCAGCCACATGTGTTCGCGCGCCCTTAATGATGAAAATTTTGAAATAATTTCCAATTTAATGTTGTCCGAACACAATTATTCCTGAACCCCGCTTCGAACCTGAAACTTGGTTCAGCGACCTTCAAAACCCCTCCGTGAACAGGAACCCAATATGTTTCGCGGTTTCGAACCCCGAGGAAGCCCCTTCAGGCCTGGACTACAGTAACTGCTTTGATATGTAAGAAATAACACAGCCCAACAGTGTTTTTGGTGCAGGTCTATTTTTATCTGATTATGTTAATATAGATTGCACTGAACAAAACTGTATCATTGGTTTTGTCCTATCAGCTCTTGTTTCCAAGATATGGCGGAAAAACGAAAAAGATGAATTTTTGGCACTCTAGGATTTATGGAGGCCACACTAGGCATAAATATGTGAGTTTATGAGCTATTTGCGATAAAGTACATATCAATGCATTTTTAAAAAATCAAAGGCGCTATATAAGTACAGCGGAAAGTGTCTAAATTGGCCTCTAAAGACAGACATTTTTCGATTTATAGCATTTTTATCAAAATAAATCATCCCGTTCAGGCTAGCGCGGTTCTTGGATTAATATATTCGCCATCTGAGCATATAGCCCAACATATGATCTAATTTTGTGATTTTTATGGCTTTTAAAAAAGTTTATTTGGCAATGTTATAGCCTGTTAAAGACGACAATACATTTTTAAATTTATAGGAGGAAAACTAGATTGTCAGTAAAAAAATTTTATAGGAACTGTGAAAAGGCTACTTGTTTCAAAATAGAATTTATCATCTACATGTAAACATATAACACTTTATGCCTAATCAAGTAGCCTCTTTACAGTTCCTATACAGATTTAGAGTGACAATCTAGTTTTCCTCCCATAAATTTAAATATGTATTTTCGTCTTTAACTGGCTATAACGTTGCCAAATAAACTGATTTGAATGCCATAAAAATCACAAAATTAGATCATATGTTTGGCCATATGCTCAGATGGCGAAAATAATTATCAAATAACCGCGCTAGCTTAAACGGGATGATTTATTTTGATAAAAATGCCATAAATCGAAAGATGTCTGTCTTTAAAGGCCAAATTAGACACTTTCCGCTGAACTTATATAGCACCTTTGATTTTTAAAAAAAGCATTGATATGTACTTTATCGCAAATAGCTCATAAACTCACATATTTATGCCTAGTGTGGCCTCCATAAATCCTAAAGAGCCAAAAATTCAACTTTTTCGTTTTTCCGCCATATCTTGGAAACAAGAGCTGATGGAGCTAAACCGAAACCAGTTTTGGAATCAGTGAGCATAAACTTATCATATTTTTAAATCAACAGGGCTGCACCTCACAAAGTTGGTCATTTTGTTGGCAAAAATTAGGTATGTGTGTTGGCTCTCTGAGACAATTGATAGCTGCTATGAGACTGAGAGAGGAGGAGAGGGAGTACAAACAGGACGAAATGATAGGGTGGGGGTAAAGAGGAATGAGGGCAGTCGGGAAAGAGTGGAGAGCGCAGGAATAGGAAAGGGGAGAGGAATGAGACGGGACGGGAAAGAGTGAAGAGCGCTGCATGGGGGAGAGTGGCGAGGGGAAAGAATCAAGTGCTGTGAAGACGAGGGTGGGGAAAATGGGGGAAAACCAATTTGAATTTAATTATAATAGAAGAGTTGCTGCCATGAGGTTAATTTGTTTTGATTTTTAGTTCGTAATTATTGGTTCAACGAAACGGGACTTATTCGATATATAATTCCGAAACACCCGTCCTTTAAGACGGGATGGGAAAAATTCTACATGTGTACAGGCCACTGCATTTATCCCTCAAAATTTTTTTATATTTTTACCAGCTGTGAACTAAAAACTGACTACAAGATAAAACCACACAATTTCTTAAAGTCTTAGGCTAGTATTTGCAAGAAATGCGTTAAGGGTTAAAGTTACCCTCCGAAAAAAACATTGATATATTGTAAGAAGATTTTATCAAAGCTTGAGAAATGTAAGGAAAACATTTCATCTAATCTTGATTATCATCGATAACATCGATTTAAATGCAAAAATTTTATCATGGCGTTATTTCAAAAGATCAAACAGAGGTAGTATGTTTGTTTTCTAGTTAATTGACACTTTGAGTCGATATTTTTCGGTCGGTAATATATTGAGTGTCAAGAAACCGGTTATAAAGTCAGAAAAGACAGTAAGAAAATTGTCAATAAAAGACTACAATTTTTTAAAACTAGTCGAGGAAAATGAAAAAGAAAAAGATCGAAATATGGACGAAATTATAGAAGAAACTTTGAAAAATTTGCATAACAGAGCTGAAAATCCGGAAGTTGGTCTGATTGACAAATTTATTAGAAGCGAAAATGATGAAGATTTGAATGAAAATGAAAGCGTTGTACAGGAGGTGATGGAAAAAATTGATTTGAAGAGTTTGCCGTGGAGTGCAGAGTTTATGGAAAGCGAGACCACTTGGACAAGTGAATTATGAAGCAATCCGGTGAAAAACCACAACGAATATTTCAGCACTTTCTTTGCGGATGAACTGTGGCAGAAAATATAAATATATAAAACTACAGTTGTCGCCAAAAAGAGCGGTCATCCATCATCACTCCTTTTGACAATGAATACATCCCCAAATCACCAGCTCCATTATCACCAGCTACTTCACCAGCTCCATCATCACCAGCTCCTTCTACGGGCTCTGAATCAAAACCCTATCAAAGAGCTTATGTTGTTAATCATTGGCCGGAATGGGGAACAAGAGGACGATGTAGAGTACGTAGCACTGGGTTTCCAAGCTGTAAATGCAGCAAATGTAATGTGCAATTGGGCTCCAATCCCCAAAAAAATTTGTTTTGTTTCCTATCATACATAAATATAAATAAACGGCATTTGAAAAAAAATCAACTTGACTTTAAATATGTAGCATATACGCAACATTCTGTAGCTCTTGAACCAGGATACCTAGGACATTGAAATTTTTGTCAGTTGATATCGAGGTCAACTCTAACTTATATACCTACTCAAAATAATTTTAACCACGCCCATTTTAATTCGGGCATGAGAGGGTTAAAAACTAATTAACCATTGCCCTGATTATTAGATTGATTCAATTGTTATAGTCAATTAACTTTTAATCATATTCCCCCCAATTTAGGGAATTAAGTTTCTTACCTGAGGAAATTCGATTTAAGGTTCGTTGCTTTATAAGTGGAATGTTATTGGAGTGAATTTACTAACGAAGAAAATAGGCAAACTGAGTTTTCTAACACAGTCATTTATTTCTGAATTTGCTGATAACTCACCAAATTCGACTCATAAATATTTCGTTTTATCATTTTGCAAAAATTCGATACGAATTCCTCTAAATCAACGACTTGCTAGTGTAAACGAGGGTTTTTCGGGTACTCGGATTTTTACTTAATATTTTACTATTTACACACTGTTTACTACTACGGTTTACTATTTACAATGTCTATAAATGGGGTTGCCTCTGCCGCTACGTGTTTTTCTTTCTTTTTGTTGCGGACAGATCTGTACTTTTTGAAATTTTGAATCGTCCTCAATCCAAGAAAAAATGCCAGGTGTTACAAAGAAATAGCAATTAACAAGAGAGATGAGGAGAGGGAGTATAGAGGGGAGTTAACAAAATACCAAATTCTGAGATTCACGCAGAACGAAAGGACAGGGCAGGGTTGAGGGGGGAGGGGAAGACGAAGGAAGGGAAGAGTGGAGAGTGGGGAAAGGGGGAAAGCCAAATTGAGTTTTTTAATTTTTGGGAATGACTAAGGAATCTATACGATCCCAATTATGGGCAAAAAGTGCTAATGCTACTGTGAAATGAACAATCTTCCTATTTTCACTAGAAATGGGCGCGGGACGGAAATATCGAAAGTCACCGTGTTCGTGCGATAGAGGTATGTATATAATTTACGCGGACAAAGTCGCGGCGGGTTTAGCTAGCCCCTATATATATATTAGAAACCAGTTGAAAGTAGCTATTCCCTATTTAACCCCTTTACTCACTTATCCCATTGTGCATATGCGGCCTTTACAATTGCATATAGTTTACTATTGCCCGCATCAGCATGCACTCCCAACTCGGAAAGCCATTCGTTGTTACTGAGCCAATCTTGAGCCACATGAAAAATACCAAATCTCTGGCGCGCCTCAAAGCCACCAAGGGTGGACTTAAAATCTGGATTGGCATCAGCAAAGCTGGTCAAGGTCAAATCTTTATCGGTGGTTGTCGAGCATTGTAAATGCCAAACACCAAACTTGTAGCCCCGGATGAGACAATCTTTAGCCCAACCACCCACATGGAAATATGTGGGCATCTCTCCATCCGGTGGGGCTGGCAGTATTATCTCTGAGTCATCGTTTTCGCCTCTTTCTCTTCTTTCCTTTTGTTTTGTATTCTTTTCCTTAGATTCCTTTTCTTTGGAGGACTCCGGCTCCTTGGTCTCTTTTTCTCTGGACTCCCAATCTTTGGCATCCGCATCCGTTTTATTTTCTTTGGGTGCTCCTTTTTTCGCGTCCCCTTGCTGGCTTGGTCGCACAAGGATGCTAGATCTGCTTGTCATGTCTTAGATGTTGGTTTCGAAAGAAAGACTAAAATTTGTAATGCAACAACTAAATTTCGATGTGCAACATGCTATACATGTGTATAATTTGAGTGGAGATTGTTTTTGTACAATTGAAAAAACATTCAAAGGTCACTTTGGAAAACTTTCTCTAGTAAATTAGAAAGTATTTGAAATTCGTAGAATGACACTAAATGATTTGACAGATTTCTCTGGCACATGTATGGAAGCAACTGTTACTAGTAATATGATTCTTATAAGATTAGGTTATTCAGTTTATTTTGAAAAAAGTATTTGAACCATATTGCAAAGTCTACAGTCATGGATATTTTGCAAAAATTTTATCAAAATTTAGGCAAATTATTTGCCTGTGCGTCTTTAGCTTAAGGTTTTTCTTCCCGTATTTTATAAAAATATGTCAAAATATTTTTTGAAGCTTCTTAATCAGAAGACAAAAAACTTTTAGAGACGATTTTACATCTTCGTCATAGAGCTATCTGTCACATAAAGTAACATATAACAAAGGAATTTGTTAGTTTATCTGCACAAAGCAGAAGAAGAGAAATCAGCCCTGAAGCCAAAATTTTCTTTAAAATTTTGTATTTTTAAAATTTTGTTATTTAAATTTTTAAATCTTTCGTCTTTTTTTAAGTAAATGTGTATCAAAGGGTTTGTTTAGACGGCTCAAGGTCATTGGGCACAAATAAACAAATGATTTTAAACATTACATATTAGATAGCAACGTTTTGTCTGAACAGAACTGCTTGAAGGGGCTCCCGGTCCTCTCATCAGCAGACTTTTCAATCGAATTGTTGATGAACTGGACTTAAATGTATGAATTTGGCTTGCAGATAGCGACTCGTCAATACTATTATCTGTTGGTTGGGTTCCATCTAAAACTTTATTTATTCAGTTTTTCAACTTACAGAGCGGACGCTGTGCACTCCCTGAATACGAATCCCGACGAAAAAATCACATAAAATCAGGGCATAATCCCGAAACGAATTTCGGTTCCGGTTCCGATACCGGTACGTCCCGAAATTAATGTTTCGGTTAAAGGTTCCATTTCGGTTTTCGGTTTCGATACGGTACCCGCATTTTTATTTCGGTATACCGGTTCGTACAGGTACGTACCGATATAAGTAATAGTAATTTTTAATACTAAAAAAACTAAATTCTGAGATAAATCTAAATCAATTTATTCCTGTTTAATAAATCGAATCAAAATTCAACACAAAATGAATGGTTTCACATTTAAAGTAAAATTATATAGCCTTCACATTTCGTATTTTTTTATGTAGTTCACACGAAAGATCTAATGATAACATTACATGCTCATAATATTATGTATTACTAGTTTTCGAATTTAACTTCGAATTTTATACGTCCGCAAACGACAAAATTTGTGCAAAAATATTATGTAAAAGATCGAAACAAAGACCTAGGGTCCAAAAATATTGCACATAGAAAAGCATTGTTTTCAAAAAGGGATTTCTCTCGCTTTTCTATTTCCGGAAAAAAAGGATTTCCGCAAGAGAGATCGAATTTTTAATATTTCCAATTTGTAATCCAAATGGAATAAAAATCGCCCAAAACTAGATTTTCGGCTTTAAGTTTAGTTGTGTCCGCCTCCGCTGATTCTAATATCGCGCACAATCCGAACCCCGAACCCACTTTCAGTTTGAGAAGGAATATCTCAATCCCCACCAGTGGAGTGAGGGAAGATGAGGAGGTAATCCACCGGATACTTTTTTGTTTTGCTGTAAGGCCCGGCCCGACCGGTGGGGGCTTAGTTGTTATATTGTAAAAAGTTAAAAAAAAAAAAGGAAAAGTAAAATTGGTATAGTTAAAGGCGAACCGTAACTGGCACCCGTTACCGCCACAAATACCCTATAAAAATAAATCTTAAATGTAAATTCTTAAAGTTTTCTTATAACCGTAACCGTATAACCTTTATTTAAAAAACCGGTTATCAGTACCGTAACCTAAACAAATATATGGGTTAATTTCGGTTTTACATCTACTAGTACAATGAACATTTCAAATACATATGAGATTCTGCAATAAAGTTGGCTGCTTATTTATTATGCGTTGTACTATTTCTAATGGGCTGGCATAACTAGGAAGCGCCTGGAAAGTATCTCATATACATTGGTGCAAAACAGTTATATTGCATAGAAGCTTGGTACTTAGACGCTAGAAATTTTGTCGGAGCGTAAATTGTTTGATAATTTCCAGAGCCGCTCCGACAATGTAGTGTGACCAGGCAACAACTTTCGGATGCAGGTTTAAGCAGGAGACATACTGCTATAACGACAAACCAAAACGCATCTGAAGATTATAATTAGAACATTAAACTAGAGGTAATATACATAGCCACAGCCAGCTCCTTGGACCAGAAGCGGAAATGTTTGTAAAATAAAATGGTTTTTTGTAATGGTTGACATTGCCAGTTTTGACTATTGCGTAGCACTCTGTCTAACTCTGACTCACTTTGTCATAGGCGTGCTCATAGTGGAACTAATAAGGTGAACTTAGGCATACATATATTGGCCCTCAACAGAGTCTGACGGCTTCACCTTTTTAATTGCACATGATGGATTGTTAGAAAGATTACACACACACTCGCACTTGCACGCTCGAACAATGGACAACATTAATTCGATTGAATTATCTGGGAAATAAGCCCCAATTTAAGTTTGACGAAAATTTGCACGTATATGATCATTGATTACGGGTATCACGTGCAAACAAGATCTGAAAATTAAACAGTTCTAATGAACAATCTCACTTTCTCATTAATATGTTTCTAGAACAAACAAGATTGCTACGCAAGGTAGACATATTGGAATGGTGGGGAAAAATCAACAATATTTGCAGATCTTTTTCAGTTATCAATACATAAGTATGTGTTGAGTGTTTGTTTTCAGAAGTAAAATTTATAATGACGCCACGCATGACTTGCCTGGACAGTCAAACGCTAAATGATATTATGATAACATGTCATTTCTGAGAATAATCATTTTTTACATGAAGGTACATAGCGAAAAATAGTAAATTCGTTCACCAATGCATATTTATCTAATTACTTAAACTTAACTTGATACTTATGCGAATGAAGTAGTTTCTTATATTTTAGTTAAAACTTATAATGTTCAACTTTAAAACAAGCGAAAATAACGGTAAAAATTCTGTGTAAGAAATTTGAACTAAGTACATTAACTGAATAAATCAGATTTGTCAAAGTAATATTTTATACTAATAACCGTAACCGTAATCGAAACCCGAAACATAATAAGGGTAATAACCCTAACCCTAACCGTAACCCATATCTCACAACCGTAATATAACCGTAACCGAAAAAAAGCTATCGGCCAAAACAGTAACCGTTACCCAAACCGTTATTCGTTTCGGTTTTAATCTCTGGTTAAAGGTCGTTTGTCGAAGTTTTTATACCCTTGCAAATGTTTTAATACATCAGTGTTTAAGAACGCCAGCATAAAAACAAATCATTTTTCTAAATTAAACCCACTTTTCGATCGATAGTTCTTATGACAGCTGTAAGATATAGTCATTCGATTTTGACCAAAACTTCCAAATCTTTGTAAAAGCGCATAATATTAATAATCGCTGAAGTGGGAGACGTTAACATTAAAAACAAAAAGTTTTTCACGGAGCCCGACCCGCGTCAGTAGACGGGACCGACACCCTCACAAAGACCCACTTTTCGACCGATAGTTTTTATGGCAGCTATATGATATAGTCATCCGATCCGGTCGGTTCCGACATATTAGCAGTGTGCAGTAAAAAGAAGACTCTGTGCAAAGTTTCAGCTCGATAGCTTTAAAACTGAGAGACTAGTTTGCGTAGAAACAGACAGGCGGACAGACGGACAGACAGACGGACGGACAAAGCTCAATCGACTCAGCTCGTCACCCTGATCAAGAATATATATAGTTTATAGGGTCGGAAATGAATATTTCTATGCGTTGCAAACTTCTGGGCAAAATTATAATACCCTTTTCAAGGGTATAAAAACCCGAAACTGTACCGGTACCAACGTTTCGGTTTCGTTCCGGTTATATCGGTTCCAATAATAACGGTAAACGGTTCCCAAAAAAAAACCTTGTTTCGATTCCGGTTCCGGTCCGCGATTTGAAACGGTTTATTTCGGTTAACGGTTCCGGTCTCGGTTCCGGTATTATGCCCTGCATAGAATACACCGGACCTTGAGCCGGCCAAAAATATCATTATTTATTTATTTTAGTAATAATAAAAGTGACAGTTTGTTACGCAATCACCCACAAATGGCTTAATGGATGAATGAGACATCAAAAATGTAAATTTTTCTCTTTCTAAAGAGAGTCTAAAATTGTTGCTATTGGCGTTATCAAAATGCGGTATTCTGCCAAAAATTGAATACGTATCTATATATCAAAAATTCAATTTAATGATGGCTATTATTAGCTTGGGTTTTATTACCTCGATCAGCAAACAATTAACTTTTGTGTTTTCCCAAATGGATTAGTAAAAAATCATCGTATTCACCTACAAATACATAATAATTCAACATTTCAAGCACAATTACTCTTATTAAATAATCGTAATCAGGAATTGTTAATGAATGAAAGGTAATTAATTACGGGAAGTAATGAATACATTACAGCTCTGCTAAATAGTTAACGTGACATTTCCATATACAGGGTTGTCCATATTCGACGGACCCATCTGGCAACGCCATAACTTTTGACAGAGATGTCAGATCGCTTAATGACATACCGCGTTTGAAGCGTCAGTCCAAGCAGATTTTTACCATGGAACAATACACGCCACGCGAGCGCTCTGAAATAGTTGAAATTTACATTCAACAGAACAAGTCAATTGTGAAAACTCAACGTGCTTTTAAAAAATTAAAAGTTAAGCCCATTTCACATTGAATGGGACCGTAAATAAGCAAAATTGCCGTATTTACGCCACTGAAAATCCTGAGGAGATTCAAGAAGTGCCTCTTCATGACGAAAAAGTCACAGTTTGGTGCGGCGTTAGTGCGAAAACGATCATTGGGCCGTTTTTCTTCCAAAATGAAAATGGCCATGCTGTTACCATCAACCAGGAGCGTTATCGCGACATGATGACCAATTTTGTGATGCCAATTATTCGTCGAAAGCGTATGAGGCAGTTCTGGTTTCAACAAGACGGCGCTCCACCGCACACAAGTCGCATAACAATCGATTTTCTGAAGAAATTGTTTCCGGGCCGTTTGATGTCGAAAAGTGGTGATTTGGACTGGCCACCGCGTTCGCCCGATTTGACGCCGCCTGACTTCTTCTTGTGGGGATATTTGAAGTCAAAGGTTTACGTTAACAAGCCAAGGACCGTAGAAGAGCTCAAGGACAACATTCGTGAAGAAATAGCCGCTATTCCGGCCGAAATGTTGGCGAAATCGATGGAAAATGCTGCAAAAAGGGCACAATACGCCATCAACGCCAGAGGCGGCCATTTGAGAGATATCATATTCAAAAATTGATGTAAACAAATCTACTTGGAACAAATTAAATGATTAAGATTGCCAACCGCCAAATTTTTATTTTTTTCTTTGATTTTTTAAAAAAACATGGGTCCGTCGAATATGGGCAACCCTGTATGGTGACCCCTTCTGAATACAATTGAGCACTATATAATACAATACACATACAACAGGTGCCGCCAAATCGGCGTTTCTCCATAACGGTGGCGACCAGAAACACAGCAAAAGTAAAATATGCAAAATAACATTCAAAAAATTTCCATAAAAAAGTGCTAACAATATGGCTTCATCAAGAAGTGCATAAAAGAACGCAAACGCGCAGCAACGACACATACGCTCATACACGTATATGAGCACTCTCAGATACAACAACGACCGATATAGAGAGTTTTCAATTAACTTATCAACAACAGTCTCAACTAATTCGAAGCGAACAAAACGATCATCCATACACGAAGACGTCATATCAAATTTCAAGGATCTTCTTCAGCCTGGCTTAAATAGCCACTCAAAAACCCTTGGTCCAGTCCAAACCAAGATCGATGGCTGGCGGATCTATACTCGCACATGCACACATGTCCAGTCTACTCGACGACATCAGCACATAAATAATTTATTCATTTCATGCAACCTATCCAGAAAAATAATGTTTGTCTGTGACCGACCAAAATAAATTTCTATGGTCCCTAAGAATTGAAATTCGGTTGGAGTTTGGTTGAAAGAGGTTTCTGATGGCACCCCCGATAAAGACATCTATTCGAATAGTTTTTCAAAACTTTCAGTAAGAATTAGAAAAGGTTCTTTTTGCCGAATGTTTCCCTAAGAAATTCAAAATCTGGACCTCATTTATCGACCTTGGGTTTAACCCCGAAGTTATTCACAATTATACTCACTCGCCCGATTGTGCGTATTCGGATTTCACAATTGCATAGAGCTTACTTTCCCCCGGTTCGGCATACATTCCCACCTCGGACAACCATTTATTGGAGGTCAACCAATCTTGTGCCACATGGAATATGCCCAGTTGTTGGCGCGCCTGAATGCCGCCGGAAAGGGACTTGAAATTTGGATTGGCCTCACCAAAGGTACTCAAAGTCAAACTTTTATCGGTAGTTGTCACACATTGGATATGCCAAACACCAAACTTGTAGCCCCGAATGAGACACTCTTTGGCCCAACCACCCGCATGGAAATATGTGGGCATATCTCCATCGATTGGAGGTGGTGGTATAATCTCAGGGTCTTTGTCTTTTTCTACATTTGTCTCTTCAGGTTTCTCTTCCTGCGGTCGTTGCGGACGTGGGGTAGTCAACATGGCTCCAGACATTTTGGGGTGTTGTATAAAAAAAAAGGACTAAAATTTAAAACAATATTTCGTAAACCAGCGGGGGATCAACCTTCGTGGATTTTAAAATGTACTAAAATTTTGACAAAAATTTTGTATGTTACTAGAACTTGGAAATATGCTTGAGTGACCTAGTAAAGCTTACTAAGTTTGGCCTTGACTTAAGTCCATGGTGGAATATTTTCAAGGTAGCGCAACGACACACTCAATAAATTATACAAAAATTCACGGTCATTGCTTCAATTTTCAATAGTTATTCACAGAAGTTAGAAAAGCAACAAGATATGTCTTTATTTGACCATTATACTCACTCGCCCCTTTGTGCGAATGAAGCCTTGACAGTTCCATACATGAATAATCCATCATCCGTCTTCCCATGCATTCCCAACTCATACAACCATACATTGGTCGTAAGCCAATATTGACCCGCATGCAAATTGCCCCTTCGTTTGCGCACAACCATTCCACCGAAAGTTGACTTAAAGTCCGAATCGGCCTGCGCAAATGTGCTTAAAGACAACGTTCTATCGCCAGGATTCAAACGTTGCACTTTCTGTGCAGCAATTTTGTAGCCTATGACGAAAAATTCTTTGGCCAAACCACCAATATGGAAATATGTGGGCATTTCGCCATGAATGGGGCCATCCTTATCGGCATTCGTTACTTCTGGGTGGTCTTTTTCCGCTTCTGATGGCTTGTTAGCTCGTCGAAAGATATTTATCAGCCTGGCTCGGGTTATGTCTGCCATTGTTTTGGGATTTGTCGTAATTAAAATGGGTAAAATGATAAACTGGTAAGTTAATTTAGCTTCCAAAGGGCGAACCAAATCTTCGAGGGATTAAAAGGAAATAATATTTTGACAACTAGTTCAGAGTTTACTGATCTTGGAATGTTGTTAGTGTAAAGCTACCTATGGACTGCCTGACTTTTGGGTAAAACTCTGTAAGAGCTAATCAAAACTGTGAAATTTTCTGTTTTCCACAGTTCTAGCTTATGCTTCATACCATCAGGGATACCCAAGACCGTTGCGCGAGTATAGGCCTTAAGCATAGCTTATGGCTATACGTACTACGTATTACGTAGAGCAACAACAACTTCAAATGTATTCTCTCTGCTCTTTCTCTCCGAGCGAAGGTTTTGTTATTGGCTTCGAATAGCCCAGCGGCGCAGAGCTCAACCTTTTCTGAAATATGCATTACGCCTGTCGAAAATGTAATGCGCTACAATCGCTGTTTTTCGGTAGAGAGATTGTAATCGAAAGCAAACAGACTGCGAACATTCTGCATTACAATTTTAAAAGTAATGTACGCATTCGTAATGGGAAGCTCGGCTCTGGCATACATCCTTAATACCTAGTAATGCAGGTTATCGGCAGCCCGTTTACAAAGCGGCCATGCACTTGGCAAAGTAATGCAGATTGTATGGGAGTATTTCCTTCATACTGATGGCAAAGTAACGCAGGAGTAACCCATTTTGTAATGGCAATTTGCGCCGCTGGGAGCCGACGCGTATAGTCGTCATACAAAGTATCTGGCGAAACGAGGAGCAACACGGAGGCACCGGTGTTACTTGCCCGTCTGACAAGCTTTATTGGTCGAAATCAAACTCTAAGCGAAACTCAAATGGGTTTTACAGAAGGATACTCGACTGTGGATAGCATTTTTGAATTGACGTCACTTGCAACAGAGTACCCGCATACCAAAAAGGTGTGAGTATCGTTAATACTCACTTCAAAATCACAAGCTCTTCCCATTATACAGGGTTTGTCCGGCAAGTAAAAGGACTGAGTCAATTTAAAAAAATTTATTGAGCCAATCGTTACAATTCTTTAAAAACTTTCAAAACAGGCTCCTTCTGCGTTTATGCAGCGCTGCCAGCGCGACTTCGGAAGGCACTCTTCGAAACAGCCGTGAGAGCCGCGGTGCATGCTGCTTGGATCCCCTCTATCGTCTCAAAATGCTTGCCTTTCATCGGCCTTTTCAGGCAAGGAAACAACGCCAGGTGCTCGGAGACAACTGACCAGCCGCTCGTTCGTTAGCTAGGAACGCCCTCTACCAAATCCAGTCGGTGCGCGCACGCTCCGAAGTGCAGTTGCGGCGAAAGGAAATCAGTCCTATTACTCTCCAGACAAACCCTGTTTGAATTCTTTCACTAAAATTAGCTAGAGACAACGCAGCTAACTAAAATCTTTACCTTCCTCATCTTTCCTTATATTTGTTATTAGTAATAGCTTATTACACAGCCAATTTGTTTGAATAAAAACGTAAGTATTCACACATACGATTGTTGTTTTGCGCGATCACCTTTTTATAGTTACTCTCTTTCCCTCAATGTGAATAGAAAAGAGCCTTAAACATGGTAAGAACAAAAATGTTTCCGGCGCTCCGTCATCTTGACAGCTTGTCAGCTTGGATCGCTGTGATCTTGACAAAGGATGGAAGTGAGGAATTGACAATTTTTATTCACGTTTTGACTTTTGATAAGTTTGCTTGTGGACACTAATGATACCCTAACATTTTTGAAGTGTTAACCAGAAATTAACGATGGCAGACCATTTTTAGTTGTAAATGACGTTGGCTTTCAAAAAATCTTAAGCCCAATCATCAACCCAAAAAATTTTAGAGATGATGTCATTCGCTTATCAGGCCTTCTTGCAAAGGACATTTAAAACGAGAACGAAGGGAATATGATTTTCCTTAAAATTGATGGATTGACTCACATGAATGGGTGATTTAAATTAGCTTTGTAAGCCGTCTTCGTCTATATGCTAATACAATTTGTTTACCTAGGCTTAGGACTATACTAAAAATCTTCGACATTTACGTTTCTGTTTTGATGCTTCTACAAATTTAAAATATTCCAATTTCCCTTTAAAATTTCATGGCTCGTTGTTGACTAAATTCTCCTTGCTTCCAATACACTTTTCTAATTTCCTGTAAAATTGGGCACTGCATGAAGTGAAAAGTGTCTTCCTAAAATTCGAGGGCTGCTTCCGTGTCGTTGACATATCGGGTTCAGCATTTCACATCTAGCTCTGAATACAAAGATATTAGTAAGTGTTGTTGTCATGAAAATAGTGGGTTTCCCCCAATGAGTAGCTTAGTTGTCTGTAAAGTATCCTCGTAACTGTCCTATTTGAAAAATCATAGATTTTTGAACGGTTCCTTGCAATATTATTCGATGGGTTTTTTCTTTAGTTTTTTTCGTTTTTTCTTACCCACTTTTTTTTTTTTCCGCTGGGCTTTGGTCTTTTTTGGAGGTTTGTTGGGTTTTTGACAATGGGATTGTTTTCTAATAAAAAGGTTTTTTTTTTTTTGTGTGTTTATTTTTTTTTTTTTTTTTTATATTTGGTTTTTTTTTTTTGTTTTGTAGGGTTTTTTTTTTTTTTTTTTTTATTTTTTTTTGTTTTTTTTTTTTTTTTATAAATTAATTATTTTTTATATATAATATTATTTATTTTTTTTGTAAGAGTTCGATATAATCTTCTTTAAAATGAACCTTGTATAAAGGTCACTTTATATTTGTTCCATATACAATATGTTGTTTGTCTTGTTCTTTATTTGAAACTGGGACTAAACATAACATAATAACGGACGCAAAATTCTTAAAATGACGAAAGGAAAAAGGGAATCATTCAACAAGGGGTTATATGGTTTGAAAAGCCTGGTTTGGTCAGCGCTATACTTCTGAGGTCATTCCCCGGATGAGCTAAGTGACCTAATTTTTTCTGTGTATTTCCCCACCAGAGATAAATGAGGTTATTCGCGACTAATGAGCAAATCACTGTCAAGAACGATCTGTCAGAAATTAGTCAGCTGTTTGCTCTCACTTACGCTCTCTGCATACATTTGATAAGATGGTCGTCTCGCTCTAGTCACAGTGCCTACTGGCACTATAAAGTATATTTTTGGGCACTCAGAGCAAATGTTCTCTCTAATACTTATTGCTCCATGGTTATGTTTCCCATACAAACTTTTCTTTGGTGTTTTCACCCATTTCGCTGTTAAATTTTTCAAATTTTTTTTCTTAGTGCACACGCATACATAACTAAACGAAGGGGTATGCCTAATCTTAGATCTCTAGGATAAGCCGTTTTGGATGAGGGTTGATATATCAGTCAGTCGGGCCTAAATACTTATAAGTATAGATATCATTTTGTTTTTCTCGGTGCAAGAAACATTGAATGCAAGAAAATAATTTTGAAAATTTGGAAATAGTTGGCACTAGCCACGTCGGCCGCCCCGGCGACCCATCGTCTGCCGCTCCAGCTATGGCTGCCGATGCTTCAACTGTTCCCGCGCGATGATTCGCGGCGCCTTCCCCTGATCACCACCAGCCCGCCTCAACCAGAGCCGCAATTGCTGCCTCCAGTATCGCCGCTCCTGTTGGTGCCTTCCCAGCCATTGATCTCGTGCTGTGGTAAATGATCAACCCGCCGCCACCCCCACCATAGCTGCCGTTGGCCTCTGCTCTTGTACCTGTCGCTACTTGTGTTGCGGCTCCTGTAGGCCGTTCCGCCGCCATCGCCTCGCCGGCTTTGGTTACCAATCACTCAACTGCCGCAAACACATTGGCCGCTGTTGTGGCCTCTGCTTCTTCGCCTGTCGTCCCGCACCGTCGTCACAGCATCGTTGTCACTGGTCTATCAGGTGTGCCCCACAAATCCATCTAATGATGCCCCCGAGGCATAACTTCATTGGGTACTTTAGCAGCTGTACCTCCTAAAAAATCTATATTCTGTTTCCCGTCTTGTGGCATCGGCTACGGAAGATCTAGTGAGAAATCGTCTTTGTTCAAAGCTAAATATTTCCGACCTATCTCAAGTCGAAGTCAGAAAATTCCTTTTTTAATAAGATACGTGAGATATCGACCTTTAAATCACGCTGCCCGGTTTGTAGCTGAGAGAGCACTTCAGCCTGATATTTGGCCTGAGTTTACAATTGCGCGACATTTCTCCACCCGTGCCAATCCTCCGACTCGTGCCGATCCACACTCTGCTGCCTCGGTATCAAAAACTAAAATCCTCCTTCTCACTTGGCTACCAAAATGTGAAACAGCCTGCGCGGCAAGCTCCTCGCGCTGTTTATTAATAGTGCATCTTTTGTACAGGATGTTTTAGCCTTTAGTGAGACTTCCCTTCATGCTGGTAAAAATTGTGCTAGTTCTTTTATGCTTTCTGCTTTTAAAGCTGTTTAACTTATCTCTTGAACTAGGTGAGTTTCCCAACGATTGGAAGGAATCTTTTTGTCATTCCTATTCATAAAAGGGACTAAATCATCAGTAACAAATTACAGGTGTATCTCTAAACTATCCGACATTCCTAAACTATTTGAAATGCTTATTATTCTCAAATAAAGCACTCTGCTCAATTATTTCACAATCTCAACACGGATTTATGAAAAACGTTCGGTTTCTACAAACTTGCTTGAGTTTACTTCCATTGTGAATTCGGGTTTCATTAAAAAACTGCAAACGGATGTAATTTATACAGATTTTAGCAAGGCTTTCGGACCTGTCAATCATGATCTCCTTCTTCACAAACTGTATCTACTTGGATTTCCTCCTAATCTTCTTAACTGGATAAAGGCTTTATTTGACAGACCGTTCCCAACGTGTCCGTTTCAATTCTACGCTTTCTGAGTCCATCAGCGTGCTCTCTGGAGTTCCTCAGGGTAGTCATCTTGGACCTTTTACTGTTTAATCTTTTCATTAACGACATCCCTCATGTCTTGCTTCACTCACATTCCTTGATGTATGCCGATGACCTAAAAACTCTGCTTGTCTTATAACGATCCGATGTGTCCTCTCCTTCTTCAAGTGGGACTTAAACTCTCTGCATACATGGTGTTTGGTTAATTGCCTCCCACTAAACGCTGAAAAGTGTAAATGTATGACTTTTCATCGCACACAGCCGTATTTTTTTTGACTATACGATTGATGACAAACCTCTCGAACGCATTTACGTGGTTGACGATTTGGGCATACGCTTTGTCCCTAAACTAAGCTTTAATAATCATATTTCTGTCATCTCTAACAAAGCTATGGGTGTTCTTGGGTTTATTAAAAGATGGGCCAAGGAATTTAACGATCCGTATCTGACTAAACATTTATACGTCTCACTGGTACGACCAATACTTGAATATGGGTCATGTGTTTGGTCACCGCACTACCAAAAATATCAAGACCAACTTGAGTCGGTTCAAAAACAGTTTTTAATTTTTGCCCTCCGAGGCCTCAACTGGGATCCCACCAACCATCTTCCACCATACGAGCATAGATTACTCTTAATTGATCTTCCATCTCTTAAGAACCGTCGGACGTGCCATTGTGTGCTTTTGTTCACAAACTTTTATCAGGTGATATTGACTCTTGTGCTCTGTTGGAGGCCAAGTAAATCTTGCAGTTCCTTTGCGCCTAACTAGAAATTTCTCTCCGATCTACCTTACAGCCTTGCCTAACAAATTTTGCCCACTATGAACCTTTCCGTAATTTGTGTATTAATTATAATTTGTATTACCATCTTTTCTGCTCACTCTTCTGTGTTAGATGTAAGAAATAATTTACTGTCTTTTTTGAGATTGACCCAGTATTAATAAAAAAAATACAGTTTTAATGACCCCAGAATGTAGACAGAACTTTGTCAAACCTTAAATAAATAAATCAAATTGAAATTGTATATTGTTGACTACAAACTCTTATTCGTTTTCAATCAATCAACTAACATTGAACATCTTAGATCTTTAATTCCAAACTTGTGAACGAACATTTATGTTTATAATATATCAATTTGTTGAACTCTTCCTTCTTAGCACTCCAGGGACAGGCCCACGCCGAACTTGTGATTTCCATCGGTAAAATGTCCACCATCTATTAAAGCGGAAATCGATGCAGTGACACCTTCACGCAATTTCTGCTCAAAGCCAAGTCCAATCTCAAGGGCATTGTTAACTTTGGCACGAATGAGAGCGTCGCCTTCCAAATGATAGATCATGCCCACGCCAATCGTAAGATCACCACCACCACCACCAGCTTGTGATTCACCTTCAGCTGCGGGTGGATTTTCACCCTCACCACCGCTGGGTGCAGCGCCACCGGCTCCTTTTAATAACTCCACGCCGCCATCAATCTGGTCGCTTAATTTGTAGAAAAGCGAGGCTAGCCAGGAGTCGCCATTTTTTCTAAAATTGGAAAACAATTAAAGTTTATACATAAAACAACAACGACAACTTACAATTCCCCATGCACCGTGATCTGTTCCCCATTTGTCCAGCCCAAAGCTACTTTCCAGCTCTGTAAATTAGCATTGGCCGCATCAAGTTCCATTCCCAAGCCACCCAAAAATTCTTTGTGTCCCAACACCAAAGAACAATTCAAAGTTGGCGACGAACTAATGTCAATGTCTGACAAAAAATTGAACTTCTCTTGACCATAGCCCAGCTTGAACTTGCCATCCTTGTCGCTAGAGAATCAATCAATCAAAAGAGCTCAATTACAAATTATTTACCACCTACCCCGAACCCGGATGGAATCTACCCTCCAAGGCCAACATCAAACCCTCCGATAGTTTATCCCTTTGCATTATCTCGCCATAGAGCCAGTTCTCCGTATTCCAACGCTCGGTCAGGGTAATACCTTGATCCTCGATTTTATATTTGCTCTGCAACAAACCGTTCACCTTGCCATTATCTTGGCTAGCAAATCCCGTGGTAAAGAACTCAATGCCCGAGGTGGTCTTGGCTTTGCAGTCCAACTGCCAGAGTCCCGGCAAATAGCCACGCTTGAACAGATCGCGAGCCAATTTGCCCAAATCAGGATAAACCGGTGGAACCATTTTCGGCCAAAGAAATAATTGAAATGGTTCAAACAGTATCAAATTGTTTCGAAATTTAGAAAATCAAATTTTTATTATTCAAGGACGGAAAATTTGTTGTTTGTGGATGTCTGCTACACTATATTTTATCTGATATGGAAACTGATTTGAAACGAATGGCACGATTGACTGTGTTCCAAAAGGTTGCCTATTTGAAAAAGCAAGGCTACAAAGTTTGCTGAATAAAACTCTCTTATAAGGTTCAGTTCCTCAGCTTGCCGAACCTTGGGTCATAGCTTGTTTGGTTTGCCTCTTTTTCGTTGAATGAAATTTCGTTGAGGTCTAACTACCAGATGAAGCAACCATGGAGGACGACGTCCACACTCTCGGTAGCTTAAGCTCGAAGCCAATGGAGATAATCCCATGTGTTCCACAAACCGCTTTCGACTCAAAAACGACCCGATTCCCTTACGATTTGAGTCGAAAGCGATTTGTATAACACCTAGGAATAAGACAAAAGGGCAAAAATGAGCTCTAAAAATCTTCTTTTAGAGGAAGTTGAAAAATGTGGAAGGAAAAGACGTCGAGGTTCATGTACACTTTGTCACTTTATTCATCCGGTGGTATCCTACTTGGTACATAAAAATGATACATTGTGTATGATTCGCAGTCTGTTGGATACTCAGAAATACGGCTTTATTGCTTATACAGGGTTTGTCCGGAAAGTAATAGGACCATAGCTCGCAAATAAGTCTCAATACTTTTTTCCATGCCCTCAGTCTCAGTTAGAAACAGAAACAATCAAAGCACACACGCTCTCTCTCTGAGCCGAACACTTTTCTGCCCCGCTGTTTCGTAAGTTTGCTTGAGCAAAACAAACGAGTCTGTCTGCCAATGACAACTGAGAGACACTTTTGAGCGAGAGCTCAGAACACAACTGTCTGCAAATGAGCATAACACTAAAAGTTTCAGGAAAAAGTGTTATTTGTTTTGTTTGGCGGTGGGCTAGTGTATGTGCAATGTTCAGCGAAAACAGCTGTTGAGCAAAACAGAATTGAATGTGTCTTTTCGCTCTTTCCAATCGTTGTGTCTCTAACAAAACTGTTTTGTGCTGACTGGCTGAAGTTATTGACAGTTTTTTGCGAGCTCTGAATAGGACTGATTTTCTTCCATCGCGACTGTACTTCGGAGTGTGCGCGCACCGAGTGGATTCGGTAGAGGGCGTTCCTAGCTAACGAACGAGTGTCTGGTCAGTTGTCTCCAAAAACCTGAAGAGTGAGGGCAGGCATTTTCGCGCGACGTGTTTCTGTGAGTGGTGGAAGCCGACAAGAAGTACGCGATTAAATTCTGTGTGAAACGCGGTAAATCTGCGACAGAGACGTTTAATATGATCAAGAAGGCTTACCCAGATGTTGCTGTAGCAAAATAAATTGCCTTAAAGTACCGCAAATGACCTAAAAATCATGGCGATTTGACCTCAAAATGGCGCCAAAGACATCTCATCCTTACTTTAAGGTAGCTAATGACCTTAAACTTTTAGGTCATTTTAACCTTGCTTTAAGGCAAAAAATTGCACAAATTTATGGAATTTTTTTCCCAAATGTGAGGTCAAATATTCCCTAGAAAATTAACATTTTATGTCCACAAATAAAAGTAATAAATGCCTAAACTTAAGGTCAATTTTGATTTAAAACTGTTGCAAAATATTGCCTACCTTTTAGGTAACTTCTTACCAAATGGAAGGTCAATTCTTCCTCAATATTTGGCAATTTATATTCACAAAGCGAGGTTATGACATCCTTTAATTTAAGGTCAATTTAGGATTTAAACCAAAGCGACTAATGCCTTGGCCTTAGGCAAAATACTGCCTAGATTTATGGTAACTTCTTAACAAAAGGAAGGTAAAATATTCCTTAAAAATTTAGAAATGTATATTCACATTGCAAGCATACCCAGCATATTTTGTAGTTTCTTTATTATTTACATTGACTTAACTTAAACCTTATTTTAGTTTTACATAAAATTTATATTAATATCTTAGTTTGGTTAAATTTCTTAAAATAGTTTAGGTTTTAAAAAACTAATTTCATTAATACGGTATGCATGTAGAGGAGGATTGACAATTTCATTGATATTGAATAATTTAAAGGATCCGAATTCTTTAATTTCATAACAGGAATAATGTTTGCTGAATTTTGTAGTTAGTTCCTGGCAGAAAATAAAAACTTTTTCATCGTACAATAATACTTCCTTTATAATATAAAAACAAATTTTATCTTTAAAAATAATATATTTTTGCTTGTAGCAATATCCAAATTTTTTTATATATAAGTAGCTCATTGCTGTAGAGAAATCCTGTTCAGGATAGTTTTCATTAAATAAGTCAAAATTTATGGAGTGATCAAACCGGCATTTCGTGGTACTAAAAGTAAAATTACTTTTTTTGTAATCCACAATTTTTTTTGCAAAATTAAAATTGAATTTTAAAGCTAAAGAAAAAGGAGCGTTTTTTCTTGATGTTATATTCTTTAAATACGCTTTTAGTTCTCTGTGCTTAGATTCAAACTTGAAAGTCCAAAGGTAGCGTAGCGGGCCTGACTGTTTTATAATTCTGCAGTAGTGGATAAGGAAATGGTGCTTTGGCTTCAAGGTATCGTTAAAAAGATGAACATATTGCTTATTATGCTCCCAAATATGCCTTTCCAGGTTTACAATATCCGAGTTGTCGTAGTCAAATAGCATAAGCAAATCAATCAGTTCCATTAAGTTTATAACAAATCTCCAAACAGCGTCAGTTGGTGGAACCTTATCTCCAACCATTAGAGGGAACAAAAATACGAACGTTAGCATTTCACGGGCTGTCATTTTAATTTTAAAGTTTTGTATATGGTTCATGCTGATGGGTGGTCCCATATTACCAATTTCAGTTTCACCATATTTAAAATTTTGCTTTCTTAAATTCAGAAATTCTAGATCAAAAACTTTTTGAGATATGTAATACTGAATTATATGTGACATATCATATTTCAAAATGCCCTCGAAAATGTCATGCAGAAGGTCCACAGCAAAGTTTTCAATGACTGAAAACTGATTAATTCTGTTGAATATTGAGAATTCAAGAATACCATTGGTTTGATTTTTGCTGTCTTGTACGTAGTCATCTTCGCCTCTAAGTAAGTCGAGATTCTCGAAATAACATTTAACTGTGTCTTCTTTTGACATTCTGCAGAAACGGCAAAAGTGAGTGCTACTAAATGACTTTGAAAATCCAAGAACATAGTTCAGTGCTAGATTATCGCCAACTATAAGTCCTAAGGTAAAGTGTATTTTTCGGTTCCCCTGGGTTGTCGTAATATCAATGCCATTTATATCTAAATCATTCAAACTATCAATTAATTTATAAAAGGATCGATCATTCCCCAATGTCTTAACCGTTATAGATTCAAATAAAGCAGCAATAAAAACTTCGTTGTAGCCAAGTGGCGCTGACGGTAGTGAAACGTAAGAAGCCAAAAGTGTTGAGGTATGCGGGCCTAACGGATTGTTTACCTCAAAATCATCGAAGTAAAGAAATAGTGGAATATGCAACTTATTTTCGCCAGTATTAAACTTTTTGTTTTTCCAAATTTCACCATTCATAAAATTATATAAAGTGTCTTTCGCCAATATATTTTTAAAATGAGAATCAAAATCTTCATAAACTCCTGGTAACTCGAAGAACTTTCTTAAATAAAATTTAAGTGGGAACAAAACCATTTTGCTTTTCTTTGCACCTAATGTCATTTTGTTTAGAGATCTTTTAGTATTAATGATATTGTCTAAAGTAATTGTAGTGGGCGATTGCCATAAGTCCATAGATGAAAGTGCTTTAATAAACTTGTGTTCCGAATCACATTGCTTGAACGGATCACTACAAAAATTTATTAAATCTTTCAATTCAGCAGCATCTTCGTGGGACGTTCCTAACCTATTTAGGATATTTTCTAATTTAAATTTAATTGGCAAAGCCAAATTTTCCTTTAAATTATTTTGTATTATCATTGATTTATTTCTAGGAAAGCTAATTTCTCCATAAAACTGAAGCAAAAATTTAACTGAAGACTTATTTAATTCAGGTAACAAACTCGTACTGTTATTTGAACTTAAAGGCACAATTTCTTTGGTTGGAATATCATTTGAACGTAAGTTACTCGTTTCAGTGTTGAAATTAAGTAACGAGCTATTACAATGTGGAGCTAAGTCTACACTGACTTCTTGAATGTTACGTACATTTTTGCTTTGCTCATTTCGCATGTGTTTTGCTAGGTTTTTTAAAGAACTAAAATTTTGGTTACAATCAATGAATCCGCAACGAAAACTACTCAGGTCATAAGAATGGTTTTTTTTCAAATGCAAAATAAAAAAAGTTAAATTATTGAAGAAAACGTTGCATATCTTACATATTAAATTCATTTTGAAATTTCAGTTTTTCCAATATATAAATATGATTGCATCCAAATAAATTATTTTTTGCGAATGATATTTAAATCATTAATTACAGACAAAACTGTAGAGTTGCATTCGCGATCAGAAGTGCTCAAGCCGTAGAAATATTTTTCGATAAAAATCCAGACTAATTTGGATGCAGTTGGGTAGTTCAAATCTAGGACGTGAAAAATCTTGAAGCATGAGTCAACTGCGCTCATGATGTTATTGAATTTATAAAAGACGTCCGCGTAGTACACGAAAAACTCATCTGCTTCAAGAATAGAAGGCCCGACAGCACAAATTATTGGTTGTAATGTTTCCTTTTTCTTATACAAAGCATCAATTTTGGCCTTAATTGCAGTTCGTAACTCTCCATGTGTAGAATAAAATACATAAAAACTGTTCCTTGAATCTGCAATGGTCACTTTTAAAAACAATTTCTTGTTGTTTTCCTGAAGAACACATTGACGCGCTGTAGGCACCAAAATGGCATGCAGAATAAGAAATATCGCAGTATTCTTTTCATCTGCAATTGAGACAAACACAATGATTAACTTCTTAAAATTTGTTTAAAGTATATATATATAATTACCTTCAGAACTGCAAGAATCTTTTAGCTTTTTAAGAAGTTGTGAGCTATAAGCTTCTTTGACTCTGCTTTCCGCTAAAAGAACGAATTTGTCTTTAAAGGTATTCCAGTTGGCGCCCAAATCGGTATCGTTATTAGGGAATGTACGTTGAAAATCGAAATTTATCTGTTAAATGATAGTAGAGACATTATTAATAAATATTACACATTATTAATAAAGAATATTACCAGTTCGTGTCCAAAACTTTGTTTGAGTATTGGCCATTCCTCCAATATGGAATTAAGTTGATGACTGGCAGCTGCGATATAGCCTTTACGACTATTGTAGGTCTTTTGCCAGTGCTCTAGGCATTCTTCCAAAGACCCAGCATTGCATTTTAAAATAAACTTTGAAAGTCCAACCTCACTGTCCTCTAAAGCTAGAGGAATAAAATTTAATCAGCTTTTTGAATATTTATAATATGTTTACTTACCTTCATTGGGAGGCTCACAGTTTTCTCTGTCTGTAGAGGTCTGCAATAAATTTCGATGCCTTGCAACTGTGTTTCGAAATCTGCTATAAAGCAATCCTCCAGGTCGTTGGTTTTTAATGGGTAAATAGTAAGTTTCCTGAAATCAGTTATACATTAAACGAGCCGTAACGAGAAAGCCAAGCTTACTTCAATAGTTCACATATTATATAAAAAGTTCATTTGTAATCTAAAATTTTTAGGTGTAATATAGGAATTTTAGGAAGATTTTAAGGAATTCTTTTTATAAGGACTCAAGGAGCTTTAAAATTAATATCAGTTAGTCTTTGTGGCAATACAACAAATATTACGACCTCAAATATTTTTTAAGTCCACCCACTTTAATGCGGGGCCGAAAGGGATAAGGAAAGTTTGTCATCTTCCTATATACCTATATATTCATGATGACTACATGTCAATTTTAGTTAAGATTCCTTTAAAACTGACGGAGAAGCTTGCATAGAAACATGTGGACGGATGGACATTGCCATATCAACTGAGCCCATCATGCTGATCAAGAATATTTAGATTTGATGGGGACGAAAAGGACTTCTTCTGTGCGGGCTATGCTGTGGCGGGCTATGCTAGCGAAAAAAAATTTATTTAAATACAAATACCTTTAACTCTGTTGGAAATAGCTCAACTATTTCAATAGCAGTGATTTGAAACTTATTTGGTTTCCAGTCAATTACGTTAGACACCAAGTGGTCACAAATAATCCCACAAATAGCTTTGCGATGCTGCTGCTCTAGGCTTCCATAAAGCCGATAATGCGCTTCAATGGACTTGAAGACCCCAGACTGTCTTAATATGCACGCAGCGCTCACCTAACAAAAAATAGAATTTTATTATAAACATATTTAATATTCTTTTGTACAATATATACTTGCCTTGGACAGGATTGGTTGGGAGGGATTTTCTACCTTTTCATCGTCGCCGTTCTGAAAAATTAATTTATGTTACAAAATTCATTAAAGGATCTAAAAATGTATGTGTCAGGCAGTGTTCAGAGAGGACGCTTTAGTCATGTACATGATACAACTAATATAGGTATGTTGCGCAGCTTAACTACGGGCTAAATAAAAAAAATTAGCAGGAAGAGAAGCTTCCCAGCTGATTATTTCGTGGTGTGAACGAGCGTGTTCGCTTTTGTTTACAAGCTTCTGACAAATAATTTTACCAACACACATATGTCTGCTCCACTTACCGATTTATTTAAACTTTTTAGCTTGTGCTCAAAAATTACTCGGACTCCAAATAATTGTTTCGGCACAATGAAGTTAAGCTGCTCCGGCGTAAGCAGGCGAACGCTGTCGTCATCAATTCCGTGCTCTGCAAAAACATAATACAATTTAGTTTAATATTTGTTCATATTACCAATGCACAGCTGGTTTATTACCTTGGAAGCATTCTAACAGCTTCTCGCACTTTAACTCTCGTAGCAAGATCTCCATGTCTAAAATGTAATTGTAATAAATTGTCACAATCCCGATCTTCTTCTTCATAAAACACAAGGAAGCGAGAACGGACACACATACATACATATGTAACTATGCTTGCACTTATGTACAAATTCACATTGTTTTTTACTTGAGGTCCGTTCACATCTTTATTTGCAGTTGGAAATATATTTCAAGTTATTTAAAACTTGCCAACATTTGCAGAAAGCACCGCCAATAACTTAATTTTCTTTTTTAATTCGCAAAATCACAACAAGCGGGACGCGCACTTCAAATATATGTGTGTGTGTGTACATGGAAATGACAAAAATTTCGATAAAGCTCTAGCGTGTATTTTTATACCTATCGAACTATCGAGGCGCCGATAGCTCGAAGCAACCCTGTATTACTTGGCATATTTAAACATCAACTGTCATTTAGAATGCTAAGGAAAAGTAACCTCATTTATAGGCCACATATTTCCCTAACAAAATTGCCTGAAAATTTGCCTTTAAGGTCACATTCTGGCCGGTTAGGTTAAAAATTACCTTGAAACTTGATTTTTAGGCAATTTTTTTTTTTAGGAACTGCTTAACCTTAATTCTAGGTTTCTCTTTATATCTGATTTTGGATTTTTGATCAATTTTCTAAAAAATTTACAGAACTTTTTGAGCCATGTTGTGCAAAGATCGTCACATGTTGAAAATCGTATGGAAAAAAGTCCGGTCTAATGTACATACATATATACAAACGCACATTGACATATAAATTTGTTTGTGTGCATGCGAGTTTGTATATAGTATAGTAGTATTGTATTGTATACTCACCGTTTCGCACCAAACCGTTTCGCAACAACAATCACTTAGACAGACACTTTTGCTTATAATTATTATTTAACAAATAAAATCAAACGCACTCAACAAATACAACACACATTAAAACGCACTTTTAGCTTTTGCTGCAGAACCGCCTTCTAGCACATGCGAGCTACAAATGAGAGTAGATGTCACCAAACCAACTCTGTGGCGCTGCCACCTAGTTCAAGGCTAGTGCAGGCAATTTAGCTACTTTCAAGCCAATGTCTTTGGCTACATATTTACCCAAGACCGCCTCTAGGCAGGCTAAGTTCAAAACACGCTTAATCGTGTTTTTGATCACATTTTGCTTTTTAGCTTGGTATGGAGATACCCGCGAAATACTCGCGAAATGAAAAAGTCCATATAAAAACAATGATTTCGCAGGTTGCTGTTTCGTGAGTTGGTATGAAGCTCACGCGCGAAATTGACATATCGATATCACAGCGTTGCCACCCGACGTTAACGTGTCACGCGATAGACACCCGATAGTAACGCGATGAGTTATGATTTCGAAGGTGTGAAATATATGTAAAACTTATTTTTCGTCTCTATATACACACTACATGCGGCGGTAAACACACATATACATACAAGTGTTGTGGAGCGGTGTAGTAAATTGAGTAAAAACTAAAACAAAAGCATTAAAAAGGCAGAACAACTTTTTTGGAGGAGGAGGTGGCCTTAGGTAATTTAATAAAAGATAATTTAAAGTTTGTCTTATAAATTTTTTATTTTTGTTATTTATTTTGTTACTCTTTTCATAAATTTTTTTCTCTTTATATCTGATATATTTTAGTTTTATAATTTTATTATTATTTTTCTTCCTTTGCTCCTATTTAGGTTTTGGTTTTTTTTCATCTTCTCTATCTCTATATCATTAAAGTTTTTGGTAGCTCTAATAACGTCTCGGACTACAATTGGCTGTGAATCAGGGCATAGCTGGCCGGACGGGCAAATAAAATTCAGCCATCGTGTCAGAGTCGTTATTAGTTATTCTGTAATTTTGTTAGCTTTTCTTTGTTAGGCTTTCTTAGTCAATAAGGCTTTTTTATAATGTATGTGACTAAATAAATAAATAAATCTGTTTTGTGGAAGCTCATCCATAAACAGCATTATGTTAGCCGTTTTTCCAAAATTATCTCGGAAAGTATAGGTGGCTGCCTTTGGAAAGGAAGGTAAATATAGTATTTATTGAGTTTAATTATGTTATTCAGTATGTTTGTTTTTGCAAGGGAACCATTGCAAAACGGCTTGGTCTTCGTAAAGGACAGCCTCTCTGGCGGAGTGATAAGCACGCCAAGAGTGGAAACTATGCTGGCGTAGCCATCGCAACACAAGGAGGCAACGATGTGAAGTGGGAGTCATGTCGCTTTTGGCCAAATTATGCCACGAGAATCTTAACTCCTCCTACGATATTGTTGATGATGAGTAGACCTCGGATTTTGCATATTTACATAATTTTCATCAGATTGGTACGAAACTTTTTATTTAGACCTTTAATCGTTCAAATATAACAAATTTTAATGCATATCGAAAATATGCAAAAATATGCAATAATTTATGCTATAAATATGATAAATATATGCAAAATATGCAATATATATGCTAAATATACATAAACGACTTTCATTGAAAAACTGAATTCCACTCGTTAAATAATATGGTGCAAGCTATACAGAAGAATATAAGAATTTAATTGTAGGTACATTGAGCGAAAATTAATCTTGATGCTCACTTATTGTCCTGTAAACAGTTGGAAGAGTAAATAATGCAACTGTTTCTCGATTTGTGAACGACAGCATTCGTATTCTGTGGCCACTCTGAAAGGAGTCAAAAGTATTGGTGCTCTTCACGGATGCTGCTGGTAAAAGTAGAAAAGTTTTTTAACCGAATCTCATACACAAAACTTGTTTGGCACACGGTTTGAATTTAATTGCGAAAAAAAGTAAGAACATCGTTGACGCTAACTCGTTCATATAATGTCTAAAATAAAAATGCATAATAGTTCGCTCAGAATACAACGCAACAAGCAAATACTCAACGAGAAGTTCCCACCAGAACCGATCATATCCAGGTGGGGTACATGGTCGAAAGCGGCATCATTTTATGCAGATAGCATGGAGGGAGTAACAGAGGCCAAGTCAATAAATTTGTTTAAGGAATCTGAAAACATTGATTTCGGAATGGATTTAAAAGAGAAATTTGAATATCATTAATAATATTTTAAATATACATTAAATGTTGAAGATTTATTTGGACTTGAATCCGTCACATATGAAAATATCATTAAATATTTTGCTCCAAGTACTTTTTGTGAGAACTTTCCACTTTTGAGAGAAATGTCAAAGCCGTTCAATTAACAATTAAGAGAAAATTATGATTGTTTATTGTAAAACCAATTATATTGAATTATTATTAAACCTATAAAATATGTATTAAGTACACAGAAAAAAGGATCAAATATCACCCCTATCTTTAATAATATTGAAATAATATAAATTTCCTATATCAATGTGATACTCTTTCTACCTAAACATATGGACGCTATAATATCATGTTGACATTTTTTCAGATGAAGGCGACTCAAAGTACCCGTGTGATACAAAATATTGTGATTTTTTTTCTGTGTCTCATTTTCTATTTTTTAATATCTGACAATAACACAGTTCAACAAATATTGGGCCATCTCGGGCCGGGAAATGAGGCTGATAACGTTCGACAGAGGCTTTCAAGCTGAGTAAAAGTCAATTCTCAACATTATTCTAGCACGTCAAGTTTTTAAGATATTAATGGTCAAAATGCCTAAAAGGGCAACTTTTAATATGTATGCCACCCTTTAAATTGGTTTTTTATTATTTTTCGATTTGCAAATGTTTTGCATATTTTGGCTTATATTGTGCATATGCATTCCATGCAAATATGCAAAAAAAATTCAAAATATGCCCATTGTTTTCAACTCTATTTTTATTGAAACGAACTTTGGTATCATCAGAATTTACCTATCTAATTCCTTAAAAAATATGCAAATATGAAAAATCCGAGGTCTAATG
>JAEIFU010002515.1:0-42633 GCA_018904235.1 Lordiphosa stackelbergi
CGATAGGTTTGACTGTCTCTGATCACCGTATTGTAGCGATAACAATTTATCGATATCGGGTGAAGCTTTCGTTGATAAAGCCAAAGTACTTAAGCTCAGGTCATCTTGAGCAGCAAATTAATTCGGCGATTCACGTAACCTGAAATTTTGAGAAATTCGGCCTAGGAAGTGTATATAGTCAATGAGGTACATGCACTGCTATTGTACGACTGGAGAATGAAAGTGCGTGTGGTAGTTTAGACTGTAAGCTTTTCCACTGTCCAAGTTCTTTAAACTTAACATCAGCGGTGGGAAGGAAGCTTTAGTTTGGGAGCAGTAAAATAACAGTAACAGAAGAAACAACCGTTATCAGAGAGTCTCGATCGCGCACACTTAACCTGTTGCGACCTCTGGGTGTGCGTTCTGCCGGCGCCGTAGCTCGAATTGGAGCAATGGAAGCAAAGGGCGTACCCACCGCTGCTTTACATAAAAAATTTGCACGATGGGCGCCGTGATTGCTGATATTTGCAAATAAGCGAAAGTGAGTGATCACTTTAAATCCAAGCGAGTTTTTAGCGACGCTTTGTAATTGTAAGAATAATATGGATCCTCTAAGAACAAGGTGCCTTGGCACAGTCAAATCACATTTGTTACTTGTAAAGCCAGAGTTTTTTTAATTCAAAAGATTAAAACAATTAGGCTTGTTACTGTTTTCAAATTCGATCAAATCTTGTGGAATTTGAATTCTAAAATGTTTCCGCTTCAAAAAACACAACTTGAATGTCGCTTTATTAAGGTTCCGTCGATTTAAGCTCATTTGGGCACCACTGTCTAAATCACTAGGTACTGTCAAATCCGTAAATCTCTATCTTCTTTTCAAAATCCCAAGGTCACTTATCGATTTCGAACACTCTGAATATATTTTATTCCAAAACTCACTGACTTTTCAAGCTGCCCTCGTAGCTGAAGCAGAAGCAGCAGCCGACTGCTGGCCCTTCCTATCGTGTCCCGGCCCAGTTTTGCATGCGCTTATTTCAATTGCCTGCCGCACATTTTCTATTAGTGTAAATATGCAAAGTACATGAAGACATGAGGCTTAACTTCCGTTTCGAAATGTAAAATGTTTCATTGTTTGCGGCTGCTGTTGCCACTTATTGGCACTTTAAATTACAATTGCGGTTCATATTTAACATCTCGCCATTTTTTATTCACACACTTCATTTAGAAATGGAAATGAAATTTTGCAAAAGCAGACGCAGACTCCATTAAATGAATGAGAGACGTTTAGAAGGAACATTAAGCAAAAGCAAATTGCAGCGTGCTTAAAGAGCAATATAGAAACGCTAATGATTTAAAATTCTGGCAAAGCAAAAAAAAAAAAAAACCACCCAAGGAACACAAAAACATGCCAGAAATTTCTTTGACAAAAGCTTTTTATGTGTTAATTGGAAATTCTAATTTTTGCATGTTTATTATTAAACATATTTATGATTTTTCATTCACAATTAATTGCCTTTATCAGAACAATAAAAATTAAAAATAAGCCCATAATATTATGTAATAAATTTCTCATAATTGATGCACAATAAATGGAATGCAATAAACCTAAAAATAATTAAGGTATTTTTATTTTTTTTGATTAAATTTTGGTTTACACAGAGTCAATTTACACTTGTAAATTTTTGTTTTGTTTTTGAGCTAAGCTTGGCTTACTACGACTTTAAAAGTCATTTCGGAGAATTAAAATTTTTTTTTAATTTTTTATCTCCAAATTACATTTCTGTTGCAAATGAGATCAGGTTAATAATATTAACAATCTGATATTGACAATCTTGGAGAGGAACTCTAAACAGGATTTTACAACCGAGTTCGGTGAAAGAAAAGAAAGAGCTTGTTGCCCTGTGTCGCTCAGAGTAAAAAAGGAAAATTTCATACTTGGATCAAGAATTTTCGATATCAACAGAAAAACGGTGAAAATAAACATTCTTGATCCAAGAAGAAATATTTTAATATCAGTAATACAAGAATGTTCAATGCAAGTTCAGCTTTAAAAATATTGCGCCATCTATAGGTCGTTACATTGTTCAAAGCAAACAACAAACATTTAGAGCAAAAAAACAAACTTAAGTGTTGAAAAGGATCGTTCAACTGATACCTGAGTTGTTGGAACAGCAAGGCAATTGTTTTAGGTCCTCGTTTTGTTGACCATACCAAAATTTCAAAACATTTGTTGAAGTATAATATTTATCTTGAATGAAAGGAACAAACTTAAGTGATTTTCGTATAAACCTTGAATTTCATATAATAACTGCTCGAGTTTAGATGTGAAGGGGCACCAAGCATGCACTAGATCAGCTGAATTTGAGCGATTTGGAATCAACTACCCAAATCTACTTGGCTTTGTACAGTCGATTTCAATTCGCCTTATTTTCGCCATCTGATCTAGTAGGCGTGCTCTTTAGTGCCTCTTCAAATATAAATTCGAGCAGTTTATATATGAAATACAAGGGTTTATACGAAAATCACTAGTGATTTCTGTGGCACCCCCGTATAGGTTTAATATTTGTTCATTGCTTTCTATTGCTTTCATAACATTCTCTTCTTCGCAATAACAAGTCATCCAAGCTTAGTTCCAAACGCAAACGCCTATACTAAAATCTCTAGATATTCTCAATATTTCCCTGTGTGTTTCGTTGGAAAAACGCTTTTAATTTTGTGAACCGAACCTAATTTTTCAAAAAAAGGTACGGTTCGGGTTCGACCAGAGCCGAACCGTTTATAAGGGGTTTTGTTCCTGACCGGTTTGCAGCCATGAACGAAATCTGAAATAAAGATAAAAAAAAAAAAAAAAAAGTCAATGTTCACATTGACAAAATCGAAGAAACGTCTGATTTAGCAGCGATATTCAAATTTTAAAATAAATTACGAAATCAATCTGAGCCAAAACCACTTTTCGATTTTCCTTTCTCTCAATATTCGCACAGCTATAAGCTTAAAACACATATATTTTTGACCAGACGCTGCCAATCGCTATCCCCGACAATTTTGAGCACGTGCAGTAATTTTTATAGATTTTGCAAATCGATTATTGTAACAAATTTGTTTGCTTCTATAAGAAGTAAAAGGTATGATATTAAGTAACATAATAAGTGTTTGTGACCTGTGATTGTGTTTTTGCCCAAAAGTTCGATATTGAATTGTGGTGCTTCTAAGAGATATAATGTATACTAAAAAAATTTACTCTTTCATAGAGCTGAACTTTTAAGGTTCGACCGGGTTCGGTATAAATGTATTTTTAAAAATTAGTATGAACTTGTTTGACGATGTGAAAATGTCCAAAATTAGCTGCATTGGTTTACGCAGGTTTATTTTTAAATATCATTTTTTTAGCAACAATAGGTTAGTTTCAAACGGGCATGTTTGCAAAGTACGGGAACAATTGTTTCAGTATTGAAGTATGGAAAAGGACGCTGCCAAAAAATTTTCTTCTTTGGTGCAGACATATTTTAGATTAATGATACTGTTTTCGATCAAAATCAAATATAAAATCAGCGAATGCACGTCGAAAATATCTGAGCGAATTCGAAATTTCACCAAAAAATTCTCATTGAAAAAGAGCCAGATCACAGTCGAATGCGAAATGATTTTCGAGCCAAAAATAAGACTGGTTAGATTGTTGAGCTTTCATATTGGTGGACCAAAGTTAAAGTGCTGGACGACCTGAAGTTGTTTATACGGATTGTAAGAAAAAACAAAACAAAAATGGGACATCGTTCAGATAACACCTCGATAAGTTTTATACCCATTAGAGCGCAATTTCGGAAATTAAAAAAATTTTAAATTAATAAAATGTTTAACAAAAAAGTTGTTATATTTTAGTTTTTATTTGTTTAATCTTATATTATAAAATTATTTATTTTGATTTGCAGAAAAAAGAAACTTCTTCAAAAGTAATAAAGAAACTATCAAACTGCCAAATTCACCAGTTTCAGTTAACCACATAAAAAGTTATTTGAAAAGTTATCGAAGCTGTGAAATGTGCTATCCTTGTACACTCACAAAAAACTAGAAAGAACAATAACAATATTCGTTCTTGAATTTTCAAGAATTTTGCTTTTAGAATCGAGCTAAATACGTTCTCAATTTGGTACTTATCGGCAAGGGGAGTGAGGGGAAGCAAACTTTGAGAGAATAGCGTTGGACGTGCTCACACACAGATAGAGAGAGAGGGGGCATGCGCAGTCTGTCGTTGTCAGATGTGAGCGGTCTTTCTATTGAACCATTCGAGTTTGCAAAAGTAAAAATTAAAGTATTGTATGAAATAAAAACAATGTGAAAAACTCCTCATTTAAAGAAGGAAATAATATTTTTTGGCTAAAAATATCATTGTAAATTGAACAAATTATACTCCACTGTATACAGAAGTCAGTGTATGTCTTGTTTTATCATATGAGACCTTGCTTGCAAGAGTGATTTCATATTGCTTTATCTTGTACTAACACATTCTACTTTGTAGCTTTCCGTTCAATTTTTTTCAATAAGCAAATTTCCATTTTTTCCTTTCACATTTTTTAATGTTCCTCAAAGTATCAGAACTAATCGCCAATAATACTTGCCGTCTGCAAGGCTCAAAAAAACCTCTTTTAATTGTACATTTCCCTTTTCACAATTTCAATTTTCAGATTTCAGTTCAAATAAGCCGCCCCACAGCTTTCCGTTTTGCACTCGCATTCGCCTGGAACTGAATTTGTGCTTATCAAAGACAAATATGAAATATTAATAAAGCTCAGGAGCGCAAGCTGGGCGAATGGCAAACGCCAAAAGTGAGCGGCGGGCAGGAACATTAAATATGATGGCAAATGGCGAATTCGTGGCACACAAAAAATAATGCAAATTTCGCTGCCAACCGGACTGACTCTATCACTTTAATGCCTTTCACTGTGATTTCGGCGGTGGGTTGCCCCAGCTGGCGGCAGCCCACGTTCACCTCCAGCCGGGGAAAATGCAACACGTGCGCTATAAATCATCACGTGAGGCGGTTGAGCGCGGGTGTGTGTGTGTGCACACGCCAACTTATGCTAAGCGCCTGGAGCGAGCTCCAATTTCAAAAATCAAATCAAAAATAGTTTGAAAAGTTCCAAGTGCTTAACTTCTGGCCAAGGCGACAAACAATGCAACAAATTGCAGGCCGACACCAACGCAGTCAACGACAAGAGGAGGAACTTGGTAATTGTCTGGCAGAGACACACGTGGGCGCCTCCACCACGACCATATCACCTTAGGATGGAGTCGTTGGCTGGCATGTTGCCGTTAATAGACAGCCATAAGCATAGTCATTGCCATTGTGGTTGGTCTTTTATAAGAAGTGCTCGCTGCTCGCTGCATGCACAAAGTCATTGTTTTTTGGCGCTAGAAATGCAAAGCCTGTGCATTACACTGGGGAACAAAAGAAGGCTTTGGGAGAGCTTATGGATGTCCTCTTATTTTCAGGAAGTCTGAGGCGAAATTCATGAATTTATGTTGAAGGTTTGCAACTGAAGTTTGATCAGTAAAAGAAAATGTATGAATGCGAAGGCTGCCCCCGGGGCCGAAGACATTTTGCTATTTACACATACACGAGCCGAACGCATGCCAAAGCCTTCAATGCGGTCAGATCGAGGCTGGTTCACGGCGCTTTATTTTCGGCATCGTTCTCGTTGACCAACACTGGAGTAGAGAATGCGAAAAGCTCTCCCACAACAGTCTATACAAAAGCTACATCAACACACGGCTCAGTTTTTGGTACATGTTAACCTCTACCGACGTCGTAGTTTATCAACTCGCTGACTGGTATTCTTATTCTGTCTATTTTGCCTTGTTAGCAAGTGTAATTTGCGTATGCCTTCCAAGCCTCAGTTCTGATGGACGTGTGCCCCATAATCCTAAGTTTTGTTACTACCCCCGACCCTTTCCCCAATTCCCCCCACTGCAACAGTCAAAATTTAATTGAATGAAAAGTTTTTATGCCATTTGTTAATTTGCTTTGAATGAAGTCGAACATGGACGAGTACCTCCCGTACCACGCCTACTCCACAGACACAGCCCACACAGCAGTAAGCATTCAGAGGATAGAACATAGTTTGGAGCACTAACGTTGTGGGTTTGCCATTTGCGGGTGCAAATGTCACGTTGACTTTGCCTGCTCGTTGTTTGCCGCGGAGCTACGTGCTCTGCCATCTTGTGTGTGTGTGTGTGTGCGTAGGTGACAGACTGGGGGAGACTGTGTCAAAGGGTCTACTGGCAGAGCGGGTCTAGCCCCTGTCTGATGCTTGATTATAGTGTTAACCCCCATGAACTTGCTGCAGGTGAGCACCAATGCCGCTCACATTCAAATGTCACCATTTCAATTGCCCAGCTGTAAATGTGTGTGTGAGTGTGTGTGAAACAATTTCATGCTTGTTAGAAATTTGTATAATGCATAAAGTGGCGGCAATTTTGCGTATACGTAATGTGGTGCAAAACTCATGCTGCAGCAGACCGTACTGATGAGCAATTAACAAACAATGACAGACTTTTTAGTCGAAAAATAAACAGCGGTGCCACAGGAAAGGGAGCTAGGAGAAATGACAGACAGCAGTTCAGAGAGAAATGCACACAAAATGTTTGGAGCCAACGAATAATAAATTCTCTTTATACAAAATTAAGTTTTGGGTTTTGTTTAGTTTTAGGTAGAGTTTGTTTTTGGGTAAACAAAATGAACTTAAATTGAGGAGCTTTGTAGTAAAGTTTGACCAGTTACTGTTAAAATTATCAGTTAGTCAAGACAGTGAGTAAACTTCCAATTACTCATATATCGGAAAGGTATAACAACGATCGCTCGCAGTTGTCTAACTTACGTTATCCTTAAGAGCTATTCTCGTTTGCAAAAAGGCAGTAGAGTACATACTCACTTACAACTCATTTACTATCAGAAATAACCTTGCTTAATAGTCGCACCAACAGTTAAGAGTCAAATCGCCACTTTGTTCTCAGAAAACGTTTACATTCTGTTCTTAGATATTCTACTAACGATTAGAGCTAGTAATTAACCATCAACTCGTATTTTCACTCAGCTCTGCACACATCAAAGACAGAAAAAATTGAAGCAGACAATATCTCAGTCTGTGCACAGCAGAACTGTTCACTGCCGGTGAACAGCATGGCTCTGGGGAAGCACACAGCACTAATCTGTTTGACTGTAATCCTATAACAGGGCCATGTTAATCGCGCGCTCATAAAAAGTGTGCTTTTAAAAGAACTAAATGCATGAACTGTTTAGCGCAGGGTTTGTCAAAAAGTGAAACTATTTTGGTGTGCGAAAATAAAGTGACACAATCCTGCTCTGACCTGCTTCATCGACCCTGGCCAGCGACTAAAAAGCTGTTTGCCTTCTGGGCGCAAGCCTCGTCATTTTGGTGTGAATAGCGAACTGTGCTCGGTTCCTACGGGTCAGGCATGGCCATTGCTGATCTAGCTTTAGAGGAGAGAGTCGATGAATGCTATCGGTAAACTGAGCCGCATACACACATGCATACCTCAAAAATGCTATCTTCAAAGAAAAGTGCACAATGTACCCTTCTTCTCATTACCAAAGAGAATTAAAGCCAGCTGTTGAAGTGTTTGAGTCTCATTCTATTCAATGCGTCGCCCAAAATTTCTTTTTTTTTTCCCGATAAAAATGCTTAATGAAATGTGAAGGCCACTTGGAACGCTAAACACACATTGAATACATATATGCTTTGCCTAACAATCTGCATTTACTGAAATGTTTGTGTCTACTTTTGGGAACTCACATCAGCTGCAGCACTGCATTCAGCTCCTACTCTAGGTACAGAGTATATTATAGTCGGGCTTGACCGACTTTCTCACTTGTTTTCTATAATTTTCGTCACAATGCTTCGCTGTTTAAAAGTAAGTCTAAATTAGAAATCGGAAGCAATTAGATGAAAAAAGCTAGCATTATTGTTATACGCGACAAGTTATCAATTTGGATCAGAATCAGAGACCTGCAAAAATAACTTTTGGCTTTGATTGCCTCATACACAAAAATTCTAACTCACATTTAATCAGTCAACAAAACTAAGCGTTGTATACATTCAGCTCATAGCGGCAAACGGAGTTTGCTGATCGTATCATGATCATATTTATACATCGAACACAACTCTGCGTTGAATATAATCAGCTCATAATGACAAACGCATCGAGCGGTTAAGCTAAAGTTTTATGATCGATCGTTTATGTGTTCAATCGAACAAAACTCAGCGTTGACCGCCCAACCGGCCTCTCTCTATCTCTTTCCATATCTGTCAGAGGAGCCGTCTAAGCTTATGCATCTTTAAAAGAGTTTATTTATACGAGGTGATTCCCGTTCACTCTAATCAATCTTCGTTGAGCCAAACGAACAAAACACCCGAACTGATTGGAATGAAGACGAACATGAGGGTCATAGAGGGCCAACAATATGATTGATTAAAACTCAACAGCGAACATGTTGTATATGCTAGTTTGATGCATAGAGCGCAAATCGTTTGCAATCAAACATAGCCGTTCTCTGATCAGGATAAGGAAAATCCAGAACTCCTTAAATTCTAGTAATACAAGCATTGTCATTTAAATAGACAAGTGGTTGGAATAAAGTTAATCAAGAGTGCCCAAACAATGCTTATGGCATTGCAGACACCGATATATATGAAAAGAATTTGGAAAACAACAACAAACACCGGACAGAGTTGGAGAAGACCTGCCTCTTTCCTACAAGCTAGAGCTTTTTGAAAAACTTACTGAAGTTTGCTTCACCGTGTAAATCCCGACTAAACTTATGGAGAAGAGTTGATCAATTTAGACCTGGGACGGGCAAATGGAGAGGACAGAAAAATGTGCTTGTGTTGGTGAGCAAGAAAGCCTTCAGCCGATTTACTTGTTTCTGCCCACTGAACCAAAAGCTCGTAAAAAATATCGCTAGCGATACTTACGCGAAACATCAACGTGGAAAACTATTGAGAAAACACTCGCGAACGATCCGCAAATTAATCACCCGTCGTTCAGTTTGTGGCAGAGAAAGTTTCGTTCTCGATAGCTCGCAAAAGATTCGTTTGCAAGCCTTTTTCGATAGTTTTTGCGAGCCTTTTTCGATACCTTTTGTGACTTGCGAGCCTTTTTCGATACAACAGCATCGGTTGTTCGTTTTTCGTCAATATCATTTTTCTCCCTATTCACATATCATATTCAAGCTCGAATGCGATAGTTTGACGGTACTTTCGATTGTCGTATCACTTTTGAGCTCGAATGCGATAGATTTACGATACTTTTCGCTTGACGTTCGCTTCGTGGTGCAGTGGGTGTATTCACCTACTTACACATTCATAAGACCGGCTCGTGTCTGTGTAAAAATCACTAGTGACTGTTTAGACGTAAAAAACAACTCTTATACTTGCGAAAAAATTCCTAAATATTTTTTGAAACTATTTCAAAAGTATAAATATTAAAAAAAATGATTTGGCTTCTTCTATAGTCTTTGTCCTTTAAATCAATACAAACCTAATGGCTTAGTGTAACAATACTTTTATCCTAGTGCTGTATAAACTGCTGGCATGGCATTCTTTGAAGAGCAACGTGAGAATTTTGTGCTCATAATTAAAAGCTAACAAAATGGCAAAGAACTGCCAGTTGGTATACGCGAATTGTGTGACTAGAGAGAATGGCCTGGGCAGGAGCAGAGCTGGGGGGGGCGGGACTTGGTTAGTTTTGGTAGCTGTACTTACCCGCTGGAATGACAAGCGGTGACGGGGCAGACGTTGTTGTTGTTGCTGTTGCTGCTCCCAAAACCGTTGGCAATGCTGACAATAATAATTTCGAAGGCAAAATTTCAGCTTCAGCTGGACTAAAAGGGCTGACTGGATCAGTGTTGTTTTTGTTGTTGCTGTTGCTGCAACTATTGTCAAATATTTGTAGCACATCTTCATAATGCGCTGATGTTGTTGTTGTCGTCATTTCAGCGGAAGCTGTAAAGTTATGCTCATCATCAACGTCAGACAACATTTGTTGTTGCTGCTGAGCTACTGCTGCATTTCGCTTGCGATTGTAGTACTCATAGTTGGTTGCTGTTGTTGCTGCTGTTGTCTCATCAGCAACAATATTACTGCCATCGTTGTCCTCAGTTGTTGCCGTTGCATCCGTTGTCGTTGCTGTGGCTATGATTTTATCCTCTACCATAAATTGCACTTTTTTCCGCGAACTCGTCGTCGTCGAGGTGGGTGTGGGCATCTGCTGCGTGGGCGTTGTTGGTGTTGGTATGTAGAATTGTGACTTGCCCGAGGGCGTTAGCAATGGTGTTGTTGCTGGCGCTAGCGCATTGTCAGCTGCAGGCAATGGTGATGCGGCCGCTGGCAACTCCAGCGTGGTTGGACGTTTCAGTATGGATTTGATGGCAGGCGAAGTGGGCGTGACGGTGAGCACTGTGAAGGCCGTGTTGTCGGCGTTATCGTCTGCCTCCTCGGCAACAGCTCCGACTGACTGAGTTGCAGCAGCAACTGTGGCAACCGCAGCAACAGGCGTTGCTTCCACTAAGAGGACCGCTGCTAATGTGGGCTCTTCCTGCTTTTTATTGCGTGGTGGTCGTCTTGGAGATGGTGTAGTGTTTGTCACCTCTGTTTTTATGACAATGCGTTCATAGCTGTCACTGTTATCAGTTGCGTCGCCTTTACCCAAGCTTATTCTTTGACCCGCTATGGCTGCCACCTGTTTACCATAGAACTTGCGCTTTTCCAGCTCCCGCTTCTGGTCAAAGTCATCCTCATTCAACAAAGCATCGGCCACATTGAAATCATCTTCTTCACTAGGCTGCTTCTTACTTTCCACTGAGATCAGGTCATAGGGATTGACATTGCAACGCAATATAGAGCGTCGGCTGCTGGCCGCACTGCTGGTTCTGCTGGCCAGTCCACTGCTTTTTAGCAGCGCCTCATTGTCCTCCATTAGCCAGCAATCGGCTGGCTCTGCCGCTGCCTTGGCTGGTGGTAGCGGCGCCCTGGTGCGGGTGCGTCCGCGTTGTGTAGCAGCCGGGCTACGTGATTTGCTTTCCTTCGCCAAATCCTTGACACTTGGTTCGGGTGACAGTAAACGCGTGCGTCGCATCAGGTCATAGGGATCCTTCTGCGGATCCAGTATTGTGGGACGTGACTTTTTGGTGGTACTCACCACACGCATGGTGGCTGCCAGGGGTCGCCGATTGTTGCTGCTTACCACTGCTGTGGCTGGCAGCCTCACCGTACCGCCCCCGCCTCCTATATTGGCCAAGGGCAGGCGCGAACCTTTGCACTTCTTGCACACGCTCGCTTTCTTAACATCACGTTTGGTGCCATTTAGATACTCCGCACACGAACAGATCACCACTGCCAAAGCGGTGGCTCCCGCACCGCCTGGCTCCCCTTCGCTGGCAAATATGGCCGCTGCATGCGGATGATAGCCATAGGAGGGACGTGCGGGTATACCACGCACTGTGCCATAGATCCAGGGCTCGGCATACTTCATGGAGCGCGACAAGGCGCTGGGTAGAAACTCATAGCCAGGCGGTGGATGCTGATAAGCCAGGGGATGGTGATGCATAAGCAAATGTTGTTGCTGCTGTTGTTGCTGCTGCTGCATTTGCAGCTGTTGCATGGCCTGCATGCCACTGGCTGTGGCTAGAGACTCGTTGTGGCTAAGCGTTTTGAGTCGCTGACTCCAGGATTTCCTCGATTTGTCATACATGAGCAATGTGTTCTGGAAATGAGTAAAAAAATTCATCAAGTTGATTATATTATGCTTTTCATATAAAAATCAATTAATTTAATTTAAAGCCATAATAACATAAAATTGATAAAAAAGACTAAGTGTCAACAAATTGAATTAAAGTTTGATATATTTAGTCGCAAAAAATTTAAAAATTAATAATAATATAATTGCTTCATATTCAATTGTTTGTTAATTCTTATATTGAACAGATTTTCACAAATATGAATATATTGGCATAAAAAAAGGATTAGCTTATTTCTCCTCAATCTTAAGAATTTATTAGACTTCGATGAAGAACATTTTGCACTTAAGTCGGGCTGTACTACAGACCATAAGAATATATAGTACTAGCTGAACCTGTCGCGACTTTGTCCTCGTCCAGATTCCAAGAAATTGTAGAAATTGTGTTGTTTTATCTTCAAGCTAGCAGCTGGTAAGAATAAAACATAAATTTTGCAGTGTAAATACAGTGGCCTATACATTTGTTAAATTTTTCCCATACCGTCCCAAAGGACCCAATCAAATTTTCTAGAAGCTTGAAAATTCCGGAATTTTATATTAATCCAATGCTGTCAAGTAGATGCTAAAGACATACCTCTCCTGCACCAACACCTCGGGAGGGTCTAGCCATATTTCCATCCAGCGGCCATTTCATATGAAAATTGATATGCATTTTACCAGCACCACAACCCCGCCTGTCTTTTTTTTGGTAAAGAAATAAATTTTAAATTTTTTTATAAAAAAAAAATAAATTATTGTTTTTGTTTTTGATTTGTGGGTTTTGTGGTGGTGTAAAATAAATTTTTAATTTTTTCCTCACTGAAGCACATTTTCAAAAAAGTTATCGTCATCTCTGAAAATGCAGAATCCTGTCCTCATTGTGTTGCTTCTGCATTTGCATTTTAACAATTTACAAAATGGCTGGCAACAAGGTAACAAATGAAACAAAGATATTCAATTTAAATTTATTGCGCTGCTAGAAACATAAACTCTAATGTTGGTAAGGGTTTAAAACTCATCTATGTCAAATTCTTCTCTGTAAATGCTTGAATTATTTCGGTGGCCAGACTAGAAGGCTTGTGGTCTCTTGAGTCCAATTGCAACTACATTGGAAGTCTCTAGTTTCTGCAATTCATTGTGTTATCATTGATATTATTGGTAAGTTATTAAAAAGTATAAATTAATTTCAATTTAATTAAATTTAGGCAAATTTCAAATTTTTGCCATTTGGCGCGCGCTTAGTAGTGATGACCACTTCGTCAACTCTAAAAAACTAGCCAAAAAATGATCGATTATCGAGTAGAAACTATCGAAAATCGAATGGCTAACGAGTAATGCGACTACATTTTCTCAAAATGCACTTTTTTGGCATCTCTAGTGCCCATACAAAATTGTATGGGGGAAAATAACAATATTGCCATTACTTTTAATTCCGTTGACTCTGCAGTACAACTTTTGAAATGACAATTCTGGCTGATTTGCGGGATTCGGAACAGCAATCGCGATTTGCGACAATTCCACCTGCTAACAGCCGGCAATATTTTTGCTAAAACGTCTTTAAAAACCAAATATGGAAAACTAATTGCCCTGGCCCAGCTCTTCAATTGTAATTAAATTCAAATTGGCCTTCCCCCTCCCTCCAACGCTCTCGACTCTTTCCTCTCGTCTCCCCTCCCTCTTCCTGCGCTCTTCACTCTTTCACGTCCACCCCTCCATCACGAACATGTTCTGTGTGTACTCCCTCTCCTTTTCGTTAATTGCTATTTCTTCATCTCTTCTCACATGTCTCTCATAGCAGCAAATATCTGTCTCAGAGAGCCAAGACAACAACATGAGTGTGAGTCGTTCTCTCTCAGGCTCACTCTCTTTCGCGCTCTTAGCAAAACAGCATTGCCCACAATATTTCTTGAGCTCCACAGCCACTTTTGTGGCCCATACAAAATGCAAATCTTAGATCAGTAGGATAATAGTCTCTGCACATGGAGCACATTTTAGAGGAACGCTTGGAATTTGACGATGATGTGAAATTGAAATTTACACTGTACATCTAACATCCCACATCTGTCAGTCAATGTCTCAGAAATTACACAAAAATATATGGAGAAAAAAATAAAAAAGGTTTAACATTTGCTCAACAATATCACATAAATCTTAAAATTTGCTCAACAATATCAGGCTTATAAAACCTTTTATGGGGACTAAAGGCAGATATTATTGGTCCTAATCCCGAAGGAAGACTATTTGGGCGAATTCTTATGCTCCAGTATCTTTCTTGCAATTTAATCAGCGTCAGATCTCGGGCGTTAAGGTATATGGGCATTGGTATTATCGATGCATTTGCTGCTCGAAATTTCAAAATTAATTAGAATGTCAATTGGGTCCTCCGTAAAAGGTGGAAAGATCTCCTCATGTCCGGTATGGGGCGAGCACCTATCATGATTTTGTTACATGTCATCTATATGGTCCGGATGCTAGCTTCTGTGCATGGCGTTTTTAAGTCTTTTCCTGCTGACTAATATATAAAACAAAAATATTTAATAACGCACGACAAGTTTCTCTGCCACTACTTATTTTATGAGGATCGTGTGGAATAGAAACATTTTGCTTCAAGATGTTAGTTATATTTGTATTTTCAGTTGAAATGCTATAAGCAGTTTTGGCTGTGGGTTGATAATATGTCATTCAGTCGGACCTATAGATTTATAAGTATAGATGACCAAAAAGATATTATAAAAGTTCAAAATGTACTTAACCATAGTTAGGGCTGCAAACCGGTCTTTATAACCAAAATACGTAGAAAAAAACCTGAACCGGAGCAGAACAAATTTTTCTGTTTTGAACCGACCGTATCTATAAATTTCCAATACACCTTAATGCACTCATCCAGGTTTTTTGTTAGTTTAAATATTCGTACATATTTAGAAAGTGCTTAGAAAACCGTTCTTACATTTTCAACTCAATCCCAATCTCTACAACTGAATCTTGGAATCCAACAAACCAAATTGACTTAGAACAAAAACAGCTTGCAAATAAACGTATTGCTGAATTGTTTAATCGTCAAAAGGAACTAATTAATAGAAGCATCAATTATGCTGTACCATGTCCATCTTCTGATGGAACTGAATTTCTCGCAAAGAAGCAAGAAAATTATGTGGAAAATATCAAGATTCTAAACGTCTATTAAGGCGCGCGTACACTTGCAACTAAAAGATAAACTGATGGCTGACCATGATATTTAAGTAGGGCAGCAAGCCGAATAAACAAACATGTTTGATTGATTCCGCAATACTGAGCTTACAACTGTTGTCCACGCTAGCAAGGTCAGCCTTAAGTTCTGCCTTCAGTTCATCATTCAGCCACATGTGTGCGCGCCCCTAATGATTAAAATTTTGAATTAATTTCCCAATTTAATGTTGTCCGAATTAGCGATAAATTATTCCTGAACCCCGGTTCGAACCGGAACCTTGGTTCAGCGACCTTCTGAACCCGCTCCGTGAACCCGAACTCAAACATTTTAGGGGGTTCGAACCCCGAAGTGAACCACTTCCGATTTTTAAGAGGTTTGCAGCCCTGCTTAACATAACACGAAACAGTCTTGAAATAAGTAATTCGGGATTAAAAAAATCTTTCTTAAAATAAGAATTTTGTACTTGAATCAATTATTTTCGTACTTACCGTACTATTGACACCGTTTGGTTTGATTTCTGAGTGTAGGTTTGTAAAGCGACGCATCGCTAGCTACTGTGTATACAAAAGTGCTCAGCAGCAGCGCAGTCGCTACACCGACATTATAAGTTTGTCGCTGCGCTGCTGCGCCAACAATACCGCAGAGCAAATGAACTTTGTGTCGTGGCTACAGACACATAAGCAATGTCAAAATGTGAATGTGTTGGAATGTTTCTGTTTTAAAGCTCTAACCATCAGCCTAACAGTCAGCCAGTAAGCACCAACTCTTTTACTCAAAATATAAATTAAATATTGCCCTTGCAATTCCCAACTTCTTATACCATAGTTTAAAATAAATGGTAGCAATCGGTTCCTACTGGCTACGAGCCTTTATAATAGATACACAGACAGTTTTAAGTTCAATATTAACTTAGCAAATCAAAGCCAAATGAACAACATTACTTGGTACAGGGTATTTGGCGACTGCATTTTCTTACTTGTTTATATTGTTTTCTCTTATTTTTCAGCAAATTTCGTTAACTTGACTTAAAGTTTGGTTCAAAATCTGGTCACTAAGGTTAGTAGTAGACGTTTTTTGGCAAACTGGGCTCACCTTTCAATGGTTGCTATTGCGCACATAATCCCCAATTTAAGTTAATGGCTTTCGGGTACACCCTTTTGCCTGCCGCTTTTTGTTCTGCTCATCAACTGTTGCTGCTGTCTGTTCGCCTGCAAAAAAACATAAAGTAGAAAATTATTAAAGCGCAACGTCCAGCGGGAAATCCGTTTAGAAAAGTTTTATTATTGAAAAAGTTGAAAATGCGATTATGTGTGTGTGGACCTTGGGCCTTGGGCTGTGGTGGGGAAAGGGTTTTTTGGCTGGAAACTCAGCAGGTCTACATTTGATAGCTTGGTTCAGGATCAAGTTGGCCTCAGCAACCTCTTGAGCAGCAGCTGGTTCCTATAACTGAGTGATTTAATGAGAACGCCCTGGCTACTTAGTGTTGACAAATGACTTGGATTAGACATGAAGGGCACAAGTTGAACTAATCTTTAAGTGGGATATTCAAGTAAACGATTTTCAGGGAATTCAGGAAGGTGATGCGAATTGCTGGGAAAATAAACAAAATTATACTGATGAGGGAACTAAACTCTAATTAAAAGCAAATGAAGCATTGTGCTTTTACCTTTTCTGAGAATAATCGTAATCTTATGTCCATCATCTGCTCGTCGCAGCTTCTTCAATCCATCCGATGCAATCAACGTTAAAACTCAATTTGCAACTTAATAGACAAAAAACTAGACACAAACACACTTTATCCTGGGCAATGTTTACACATCTCCACTTCCCATCCCCCTCCCCACCCTTGCTCTACCTTACAGAGAGAAAATCAAATAAACCAGCGAAAAGAATATAAACCGCATTTGTGGTGACACTCACTTTTTTTTTTCTCTTTTGGGAAAGTTCTTTTCATGCTGCTTTCACTGGGACAGCCAGCCACTTGGGTGACTCCTACACACAGGCAACCAAAGGCAACTTTGTTTTCATTTCGCGAGTCGTCATCGCTTGTGACCACTTTTCACAATCAGCAACGGGAACTGGCCACAGAATCTTTGGCAACGGCTTATGCTGTTGCTGGTTGAGTTGTGGCAACTTTCGCACCCGCTGATGTTGTTGCAGTTGTTGCCCATTACAAGCTTCCTGCTGGCCGCTTGACGTGGTGCGGATATTAATCAAAATGCGAAACAGCTCCCTTCTCTCCCTCCCACGCGACTAGAACTGGCCAGGCCAGGCCAGGCCAGGCCGAGGCTTAGCTTAGTTAACGCTGTTGTTGTCCCCGTTTGGGGCTGTTGTTCTTTTTCTTAAGGTGCCTGCGTTTGCTTTTGGCCACAACACGTCCCGGCGCGTTGAAAAATGTTGATAAATGTTGACAATTTTTCCGGCAACCACTCGTGATAAATCTAATTTTTCTCTTGCTCGCCTTCTAGCATTGTTAGTTGCAATTGTTGTTGTGACTGTTGCTCTTGCAGTTTTGATTACAAGGCTGCTCCTTGCTGTTGTTGTTGTTGTTGCTGTTGCTCTTGTGTAGGTGTGAAGTAAAATTAAAAACGTGTCATTTTTTGCTTTATCGCGTGGCGCCTCTTGTAAAAGTGAGATAGACAGGAGGGGGTGGAAGGCCAACGTTGCCATGACCCAATGCCGGCAGCCACCACAACAACAACTACTTGAAGTGTGCGTCTGAGTGAAATTTTAGCCACTTGGGTTGTTAACTTGAATGATTTTGTGCTGGAAATGGTGTCAATTTGAGAAACTTTTATAATATTCTATGGCTTCTGATTCGCCGAAACAGAACAGGACATAAGATCAATCAATTTATCCTATAGAATATACACCAAATATCTCAGTTTTTACTATTTTGTGTGCACAACAGCAAATTAATGGAACTTGCCCAAATGATTCTTAGAATAACATAAAAACAGTTCTATTCTCTGGAGTTCTTACAAAAATGCTTAGGACAATTTTTGGATCATCTGTAGATATTGAGCAAAAATTTGGGTCTGCTTATCATCACTTCTAGCTTATCATCAAGGTCACCCGTGCCTGGTTGACAGGCGCCTGACTTTTGGCTTGCACAACCCAGCTGACAAAGACGATCTGTCCGATACCATATGTTTTGGGTCGTTTTTTGGATCGGAAGCGATTTGGAGATCACATGGGAATAAAAGAGTTTCTCAATTGGGGTGGCTGTTAAACAGCAGAACCAAAATGTCAATGAGGAACAAGTTACATGTACACAAGGCAATCATTGCACCCGCTTGGAGATAGAGGCTGTAAGTATTTGGTGTGGCAGCTCCAACGCGCCTACACAAGTTCCTTGTCCTCCAAGCCAAAGTACTGCGCAGACTATCGGGAGCGCCCTGATTCAAAGGGCTGGAGAAGGGGCTAAATGTTACTATGATCTGCGGACTTCCTTAAGAGACTCAAAGGACTCTTAAATCAGCTAGGGACGCAGTCGCCTGCGTAGAACAAGAATAAATGGTGTCAAGGCCAGAAGAAGAATTCTAAAAATCTTCCCTTGCTAATTTCCAAGACGACGAATCTAAACCTGCTCTAACACACTAGAATCTAACTAACAAAGGCTCACGTTATACCTACCACTTATCCAAACTAAAACTTATTCACTGCATCGTTAGTTGCTAATAAAAAGAAACATAAAAATAGTTTAACACAAAAATCGTTTAAAAGGTAGAGATTAGAGGTGCACACGTGACGTTAACTTGAACGTGTCACGACGAGTCACGATGTGATCGTAAGCAAACACATGCGGGGATGCCACAGAAATCTCTAGAGATTTTGCCGACGGTTGGTTTGTAAATCTCTCGAAAAATTCGTTGGTGCCACAGAACTTCTAGAGATTTCATTTTCTAATTAGAAATCTAGTTGGAACACTTTGTTGTTCCATCCTAAAAACAGGGCTGAATCTCTCGCCAAAAATTTCCCTTATTTTAGATGTGGGTTAATTTAATGATTAACTGAAATTTTTGATTGTTTTATATGTTTTTTGATGCGTTTTAAATAATAATTCAATTTTAAGTCACATTCTCCACCAAATAATGCAAAATTTAAAAATTTGTTGGCCCCAAACAGAGGTATTAGTTTCCATCCCTATAAACCGCTAGCTGTCATGTAGAGGGCGCCACTTCGACAAAAGGCGCTAGTTTGCAAAATCTCCTAACAAAACATTAGAGGTTTGAAACCAACCAAAAAAATTTCTGTGGCACCTAAGAATTGGAATTCGGTTGGAATTTGGTTGGAAGAGGTTTCTGTGGCACCCCCGATAGTTTTTTGATTGAGCATCCGTGATCCGTGCGTGTTTCGTGCGTGAACTAAAGTCAAACATCGTGAATGCAGTACTCACAAAAGTTTAAATTATATTCCTTCTGTAGAAAACGAATTGGAATTTTTTTAATTTTTTGTTAAGATTATCGTATTTTCTACATGTGGGCATTTCCACCAAAAGGTCAACCAGGGTTAAAAAAATTAAAAGTAGTTATTAACACTATGGGCCCTGTTCCGAAATCGATTTTCGTGTAAACATTTGAATTTCGAGTCCAATTTGTATCAATTAATACGTAAGAGACAAGCTTATTTGTATTTACTAGATCCCGTCGCATTTTTCTCTCGAATTGAATTCACTTGGAACAAAGCAATCGGTTTCAGCTGCTCAGACAATTCCGAGTTTTGTTATACCTGATCTAGTAACCGTAGGTATATTTGTCACCTTCTATACAGCGTTTTAAAATTCGACTGCAAAATACTAAAAGTTTACACGAAAATCGAGTCGAAATTCGGAACAGGGCCGTATATTTTATCGAATTTTTATAGGGAAACAATCAAATTAAACTAATGTACACTAATCTTACATCTACTAATTACTCAATTGGATATATTCGGTTTCACAGCCGTGCTTGCGCAATTTATCTCATTTTGACATTAAATTTGCTTAATTTTTTGGAAAAAAGTGCTTATAAGAATACATGTTCTTTCGCCATCTAAAATCTTTCTGATCTTAAAAAGGGGTATACATGAATGCATAAGAAACCATGACAAACTATGGCAATGCAATTAACTGTAAGTTTATGCTTCGCATTAGAGAAACTACATATAATTGATGGAAAAAACTGTCCCGTGCGAAAATAATTAAATTTTGAAAAAACTGTAAATTATTTTTGGGTTAAATTAAAACCATTTTAAAGAGACATCAATGCACTACATTCTAAAATTTATCGCCTTAGGATTCGCTAAATCGAAATCTTATGGATTCACGCAAAGATCGGCATTTTACCCTGATGACACCCCTGTTCTTTTTGTCCTTTGTTTTTTTGCGATTATCTTGAAAACAAAATTTTTCCAAAATCAATCTTTGCACCAATTTGCAATAGTTATAAGTTAGCTATAAGTTAAGCCTATTGTGAAAATAAAAATCCGCTGTATTTTGACTTTTTTTAAATTTAAATGCATACGATTGTCCCGTTCGACGTCATGGAAATGCCCATATAAGAACGCTTTCCAAGCCAAAAATAGTCAAAAATCGATAAGAAAATCCAGAAAGCGGCAACGATAACGCCAGTACACTGCAATTATGCAACCCTATAATTTGACCAATGCCAGCTCAACTAAGCGATTAGGCCGGTTCTATTTCCCCTGGTCGCTCAGCTTAAAAGCAAGATGTCTACTCTGGCGACTGTTTAAACGGGCTGACAGTAACACAGACGTAAACTCAGCTAAGTAATCAGGTCGTGTAAACTATTCTGAAAAGTGTGTATTTACATTTGAAGCTTTTTCCATTAACTGAAAACTTTGCTTTTCTAACATGTTTATAGTTGGTCTGAGCAACAGGATTATTGGCGTACTCACTAAATCATATAATGAAAGTCTACATCCAGAGAAATCTAGCACGAATGGGCGAGACAGAAATCGGCTTCAATTTGATTTGTTCTTCTGATTTTTTGGACGAAATCTGCTTGCATAGGAGAAGACAATTAATATGACTTCGAACGTCTTAGAAATTCGTGCTTGATTTCAGTATTTTCGGCTTGGATCCAAAACATTCCGACTTACCGTACTTTTGATATCAAAACTCATTGATATCAAAGCACAGTTTTTCTCTGAGTGCAATCACATACAAAATAAGGCTAGTTAAAAACTCAATGACTGCCGTTCTCTGGTTTATGAATAGAACAAAATGCTTTGCGATCGATTTTGTTACTCCCAAGTCTGTTTTCTGATCATTGAATGAAAATGGAATTGCCGCCACTTAAAACACTCTGCGACTATGTATAAGCGATGCCTTTATGCCAAAGAATTAGAAATATGTGTGTCTGTTGCCTTTCAAATGTTGAGTTATCCGAAAAAACAATAAGCATTTCAAAAATTATGTAATTTCTGCTTAGAATTTAAAATAAACTAGAAAATTTTACAAATTATTAAATTTTTCAAATCCTCTACAATTTGATGTCACTCCTTATGTAAAATCACGCGCTGAATCTGAATATTGAGCTTATAAATTTCTCAGTAGAACAGATTTCGAGATAATCCCAAATTACCGTTCTTCGCATTTTTGAAAAAATTAATCTCAATTAAATTTAAATATCTCAAATTTGAAATAAATTATGAAAATTTTTGTACACCAAATTACAAGCTTATAAAATTATCTTTCAATCGTTTATACATCATTTTATTGTCAACTTTGTGGTGTAGCTGCTAATTACGAAAATATCGAGAATTTTGTTTCACATTTATCGAAAATTTTAAAAAACCGTAAATTTCACCGTTATATTCACCAAGAAAAAAAAAATTATTTAAAATTTCTTTCTCTTTTGGATGATGTAATAACCTAATGTATAACAAATTCAAAAAAGGTTCATACATCGAAATATGTTGGATATCGAAATATGTTATTAGCATTTATCTAAAAAATTAGCAATTTCAGTTTTACCGTTCAAGGTGGAATTAAAAATGTCTTTGATCCGTTTTGCTTCCCCGTTTGTGTGCACTGTTTTTGAATTTGTTGAAGAGCTATTAACGTTCAGCACAGACACTAGTTAATCCGTTGTACAGTGATTTTGATCCGGCTCCTAAGTAACTGAACAGCATGAGTCATCTGAATCAGCTGATGACTTAGAAAACTATCAAGAACTCGCAAAAGAACGAAATCCCTTCTGCTGAACTAAACGATCTTATCTAAATCTTTCAAAAGAAAAATCGGAAATTTTAGCATCACGTTTGCTAGGACTTAATTTGTTAAAGGATGATGTCAAAATATGTTTTTCTCGCCAATTTTCGAAATAATAAATAAAGCAAGCATTTTTCAAGAAGTTTTTTCACAGGAGAAGAATTAGGCCAAACTGGGAACTTTTCCACCATATTTGATCAATTTAATTGCGTATGAAACCATAGTTAAAGTTTTAAATCCTTAAAAACCTTTACCTATGGCTATTTCAATCAAAAAAGGCAATTACTTTGTAAAGCAATGAACTAGGAGAATTGGTATGCTTATCTGTCTCTTCAACAATATCTGCAGATGTCTTGTATACAAAAGGCACATCCCATATTTTCCATTCTTGGCTTACTTATTAGCAATTTAGACTTAACAGTTTTTAGCCGCAGTTGTATTCCGTTTTCAAATAATTTTCAGTGTGACCAAACGCCTGAAAACATAAAAATACTTAACTTGCTTTGAGATGTACATGGTTTTAAAACACTTTCGTTCTTAACTGTTCCCACTTCTCAAAGAGCTAAAGCGATAAAATCAATTGAATTTATCACTTTGCATCATTCAAATGTTACCCCTGCTCAAAAACCATAACTTACCAAACAATTCTACCGAGGACCAACATAAGGACTTCATTTTTTGTCATTCGTCCTTTTTTAAGAAAAAATCAGTCAGCTTTACAGCCAAACAAACTAAAATGTCCAAGTTTTGGTAATAAAAGCTATGATAAGCTATCTACAATCCGTAAATTCTTAAGTCAGCTATAATTTATTGTATTCATTGGGCAAGCTTTCTCTAAGAAATTTCCATTCAAGCGGATTATTTTTTCTTTATGTACACCTTGAGTCCATAATTAAGCACTTCGATTGTCTCAGGGCTAAGTTGTCGACCGTGATTTTTCTTTTGCTGCAACATAATTTTGCACGCTCAATTGGCTACCAACTTTCAGAAGAGTTAACCGTTTCCTTTTTTCTTATTTTTGGCGCGCCAAATGCAATTTGTCATTATAAATTTACGTCAGTTTAAGCAAAGGCAATGGCAAACGACGCCAAGAGGAAAAAAAAAAAAAACGGTGCGTCAGACAGAAAAAACTACTGCAGTTTTCAATATATTTTCCAGCTTGACTCTTCTGAAGCAAAGTTCTGTGTAACGAGGGATACACTTTTTTTTTTTGTAACTGGCATAGAACAATACCAACAACACCACCTAGTTGATCAAATAAAAAAGTAGTTATCGGTGAGTCGCCAGCAACGGCTAATTAAGTGACTGAAGGTTAAAGTTTAATATAAATTCCAGTAATCATTTGCCAATTTTCCTCCCCCCTTCAGCACAGCTGCAATTGAAACACTTTTAAAACGCAATTAGAGTAGGTGGTTGCAGGAAGCAATCCTGAAATGGGATTGCTGCCATTGATGCCAGCCATATGCAGCTCATGCAATAAGCGGCTTAAAACCCAGACGCGGACACGAACACGAACACGAACGAAACGTAATGAGCTGAGCTCTGCAGCAGACAGAAAGGAGGCAACGCTGAGGTAACTAAAGACACATCAAGTATACGCTCAGTTGTAAATTAACAATTTCATTTAGTCGTTTGCCAGCATCTTAATTTATTCAACTGGAGCGAGCAAGAAAAATTGGCCAAGTAATGAGAGCCACCGTTGATGGAGCAGGGGCAGCCGAAACGACGACATAATCACCGTTTTGCAGCGCCAAATTTTCACGTTGCCAACGCTGCTCAGCTAAGCTCGGCTCAAGCTTATGGAACAGAAATGATGGCAGCAGTAAGGAGCAATGAAGCACTGAAATAATTTTATGAAATTTGTTTACCAAAAATGAATTCTAATTTTACTTTCCCATGGAGCAGATGTAGACCAAACACAGAGAGAAATAATCAAGTTGTTTTGTTTTAATATTAATTTATTTAAAAATTAAACCAACTGAAATTCTTTAAGTGTATTATTTTAAAGCAGTTGCACCCAAGTAGCAACTCATAGTTAAAGGTAGCAAAAGCTGTTCTAAGTCCTGTCTAGAGGCGACGTGTGCAACTTGGTGCTGGCTCTGCTGCTGCTGCTGACGGTTGCCAAAGCTTGTGAAGAAGATGAAGATGAAGTGGCAAAGCTGACTGGCAGGCATAAATAGAGACACAGTCAGCCAGCACTCTATTTATATTGAATTTAATTTATTGAAAACCTAATGAGTTTTTGATAAGCATACGCAAAGTTTAGCTTAGCTTTTGCCTGGCATTTTGTTAAATTGCCATCAATTGCATAAGTGTAAGCCACAAAACTTGACACATAGTTCTTAGAACGATTACATAAACATGTGTAGAGTTGGGTATTCCAATTCAATTTAAAGCTTAAGTTCATTTCCGAACTAGCGATTTCTTACACCACAACAACAGCACAATGGGACAGAATGGAAAACTGACCTGCAGAAATTCCTAAAAATTGAGGTTTTAATCCAGGTGCATTAAGTGGCTTAAACATAAGCCAATTAACCTGTGAGGTCGCCGTGAACGGTGTTCTGCAGTCAAGAAGCCCAAAATCGTGCATTTTAGGGACAAATTTTTGAGGTTAATTTTTGATCATTTTTCGCAGAGGCATGCTATTCGATTGCTATGTTTCTGGTGACTGGTAACTTTTTTTTAAAATTTATTTTATGGTTTTTGAAGAACGAAATTGTGCATTCGATTTAATTAATTTACATAAGATTTCAGATAAAAGTTATGTTGAAGAAATGGACCAAAACACTTTTTTCAACTTTGTTGACCGGGAAATTTAAAATCCTAAGTTTGTCATTTTTAATACTTTAGACTAGGGTTTCCCAAGAATACAGTGCGAAAATGTGATTGTGTGTCTCTTTCTTACCCACAGTGATGTATGACTTCGGCAAGCATTCGGTGTGAATTGGCGAGTATGTTCGTCCCACAAGGGCCATGGCTAGGGAACTCTGCTTTAGACCTTAACGGATGTCCCTAATCTTAGTTCGTTGTCCGAAAGTGTCCGATATGGAACAAGTATTTGTGTGGAAGCTACATCTAAATATTGACCGATACAACCCCCTACTGTCAGCCCCCTCTCACCCGATTGGAAAAATATTGCTAGTAATGGAATCGGAGCACAGAACAACCTTTTAGTTTATTTATTTATTTAACATCCCAACGCTACAAGTCAGGGGAGACTTATAAATTATCGCGTTAGTCACAAAAGTTGAATTAATACATTGAAAGTTTACAAAAATCAGGACAAGAATCTTACAAATCTTAAACTAATTGAATAAATAAGCTTAAAATCTATGATTTTAGTGAAGGTTTTTCCCTCGAATAAAAGAACACAAAAGTTACAGAATAAATAAGTCTAAATCTAAATGAAATTAATTTAAGACAAATAAAAAAATAAAAAAAGAAGAAGTTTAATTTAATTTAATTTAATTACTAACTCTTTCCCTTTCTTTCTCACTTAGGAGTCAACAACATTTTGCAGGTGTGCTATTAGTTGAAGTTTAAACTGCGTGGCATTTTGTATGGTTTTTAAATTATGAGGAAGATTGTTCCAACTGCGAACAGCATATATAAAGAAATGTCTTTCAGAACTAGCTAGCTTGCATCTCGGGCAGATTATATTATTCGTTCTTCTTGACGCACAGAATTTCAACATCTCATATAGATAATGAGGTTCATTTGAGAAAATTATTTTTTTGTAGCATTATCAAAGCTCGTAGGGTTGTCCAGGATTGTAGAGAAAGATCGAATATTTTTATTGCAACGTCAGATATTCTATCGAAGCGGTTACGATCAAATATGTATCTAGCGATATTATTAAACGCTACTTTGAGTTTGCGCTGGCTGCTTGCGTCACAGTTACCTATGACTTCAATGCCATAAAATAGTCGAGAAGTCAAGTAGGTTCTAGCAATCAATAGTCTTAATTTAGATGGTATGAAGTTTTTGGTAATATACAATTGTCTGAGAAGTGCGTACATTTTTCCGACAGCAGCAGTGATGTGATCGTTCCAAGTCAACGTTTGGTTAAAAATGAATCCTAAGTTGCTTGCCCGCGCTACATACTTAATGGGCGAATTGTCAATTACAAGTTTTGGCAAGCCATTTGTATCAATAATTTTGTTACCTATTAACAAGCATTTTGATTTTGCTGGATTTAAGCAAAGACCATTTCTTTTAGCCCAATCATTGACTTTTAAAAGATCACTGTTACATACTAAGACACATTCAGTAAACTTGGACATAGGACGACTGACATGTAACTGGACATCATCGGCATACATATGTATTTCACAGTCAGACAGGACAGATGGCAAGTCATTAACATATACAGAAAACAGAAGTGGTCCTAAGATCGATCCCTGTGGAACCCCACGTTTCAGGACTAGGTTTGTTGAAGAGGCAGTCTGTGTGGTAACTTGTTGTCGTCGATTCCAGAGATATGACTGAATTAGGCTTACTGCAGTTCTAGAAAAACTGTACATTCGACTTAACTTAGTGCACAGTAACTCGTGGTTCACAGTGTCAAACGCTTTACTGTAGTCTAATAGAGTCAATAATGTTACGTTGCCAATGTCAGTTTGTTTCCGAATGTCTTCAGTCACCTTTAAAATCGCCGTGGTGCAGCTTCTTTTTGTACGAAATCCTGATTGCTTGTCATTAAATAGTTCGTTTTTGGTCATGAATTCGTTCATTTGGATCGCCATAAGACGCTCAAGAACCTTTGATAAGAACGGAAGTACAGATATTGGTCTATAGTCATTAGAAGATTTAGGGATCGGAATTACTTTGGCAACTTTCCACGAGTCTGGGAAAACTGAGGTCGTCAAGACAGTATTGAAGACATAAGTTATGTACGACAGTAGCTTGGGTAAAATTATTTTAATAAATTTGGGGCTAATGTCATCTAAACCAGTAGCATTTGATTTTATATGAGTTATAGATTTTAAGACTTCACACTCACTTACACACGAAAAACTAAAGCTACTATCACATTCTTTGTAAGGTGGACTATTCAGGTACGTATTACTTGTGATTTCAGGTACAGGTGATTGCACAAATTTTAGGTTTAGTTCGTCAGGGTTAGCGTCAGTATTAGGTAGAGCCATTGGCTTTCCTATACCTAATTCTTTGAAATATTTCCAAGTCTGCCTATTAGTCGTTGCATTTTTGAATTTGTCATAATAATATTTGCGTTTAGAGGTAATTATTAGTGTGAGTACAGCTTTTCTTAGGTTTTTGTATTGCAATTGTAGCTGGGTAGTCTTAAACCGTTTCCATTTGCGGAAAACCTTATCTCTTAGACGAATGTTCTTTTTTATGTCACTGGTGAACCAGGGTTTATCAGTATGTTTGCATAGTTTTCGTCGAAGTGGAACTGAGTGATCATACATATATTTAATATTATTTTGTAAGAATGAAAGCTGGGAATCAATCGTTGGGAGGTTATACAAGAGGTTCCAATTGCATGAGTTAAAGCTGTCGTTCAAAGCTGAATAATCTACATTTTTAAAATCCCTATACTCTATCAGGTGCTCAGTGTAGTCTATAGGTATGTTATAAGTCAAGAATATAAGGTCATGCTTAGAAAATACAGGTACTGAGATCTGGTTATATAATTGTATATTGTCTGTATTATTAACAAAGAATACGTCCAATAATGTATCACAGGTAGATGTGTAATGAGTCGCCATAGAGGTGTTTACTGGTCTTAGCCCAAGGGCTTCCATATTATCTTGAATATGACTTTCTCGAAATAGGTCGCTGTTAAGGTCTCCAGTCAAAATAACTTCAGTATAGTCTAAAGAAACTGTCGATAGTATGTCCATTAAGTCTGTGTAGTCCGTGCTTCGATGAGGTCTGTATTCACAACCAATCAGGACCTTGGTGGAATTAATTTTATTGACCAGTTTGATAAATATCCATTTTTTATGAATTTCCTTTTTTTTTTTTAATATTATATTTTTTAATTTTTTGCTATATTTGTGTTATTTTTTTTTTTCGCTCCCCAAATAACTTTATTATCGGAAAAATATTGCCAGAAATGGAATCGGAGCACCCAAAAACCTATAAAACGATACCCCATTTGATTTTTTGAACCCGTATTGATAATGTAAATAGTAAACCGTTTGTATATAGAAACCCGTATAAATATTATTTAAAAGCCCCAAAACCCCAAAAACAGTCTTTTACATTTTAATAATTATTATTTTTTAGCAAATCAAACTTTCGACTTAAAGAGTTAAGAACTGGGACTTAGTTCAGTTCAAAGCTAGTTCACAACTGCCCCAACACATCTCCACGCGTACACAAGTACCTTCCAACGAATTATCAACACAGATTTATGCTTAAACAAATTAATTTATGCTTCAGCTCGAAAATTGTTTAAGTACGCAAGACAAGAATTTATCGCAACTTAAAGTAATTTACTAAAATGCACAACACACACACACACACACACACACACTCAAGTCAGAGAGAGAGAAAACTAATTGAATTTGCCACTTTGCGAAATGTGAAAATGTTAACAACTTTTGCGGGCGCCCTTTTGTAGGCGAAGAAGAGGGCCGAAAGTTTGTGGCATTAAAGTGCAATGACAGCAGCGGCAGCAGCCATTAAATTTACGCTATTAACCAGACGCTGGGTACAGTAGGTGGCAACTTTTGCTAAACTAATTAAAATGCATATTCTCGCCCCACATAAATGCAAAAACTTTCGCTAGTCGTCGGCAAGTAACAAGCAACAATGCAACTTGCCTGCAAATGGGAAAGGTAAACAAATGACAGCAGCTGGCAACTAGGCCACACGTTCGTCCTGAGACAGACACGTTGATGACATTCCCTGCAATTGCTATAACATGCTGGGCAGTCCCTGAGCCGGGTCCACCACCCCTTTTACAAGCAAAAAACTTTTTGTAAACTCATTAGAGCAGTTGGCCAAGCAGGCAACCAAGCAACTACAACAAGGCCAAGTTTTTGAAAGAAAACAGTTGGGTTCGGAGCAGCGTGGACAAACAAAAGGCCGCTCTGGCTAAGATAAACAGGCAACTTCTTATGCAGGTCTGGCCGACTGTCGCCTTTCATGCGGCTAAACATGCCCAACGGTGCAGTTGAAATTTTATTTATTGCATTAACTTGAAACCGCTCTCAGTGGGTGGGTGGTGGGTACCACCACAGAATAAACATAATGAAAATAATGTTCATAATGAAGCGCACTAATCGACTCTTATTCCTTGGCGACCAGCGGAGCTTTAACTTTCCTTTGGAGCGGAAATGGGCAAAACAAACAACAACATGCTGGGGAAGTGTGGCTCTTTTAAGTTTTCAAAAACAAAATAAGTGATAAACTTTAGAAATTTTCAAGTTTAAGTTGCGGAACGATGAGGTGAATTAGGCAAGATCCTCTGAGATAACGTGGGCTTTTGGTGTGAAATTATATCGTTGTATCAAATGTTTAAAAAAACGATACATCATAACTAGTATATTTTCGAGTTGATCTATCGGATAACGTTTATTTTTTGGAATTGATCTTTGACCGCTTTCAAATAATTGGATTCCGACAACAGAAGTTGAATGACCTTTGAGCACACTATTCAATGGCACAAATCGATGACAAAAACCCAATGGATCTAGATGTTGTGGTGAACGAATGTGATGTAAAATCATGATTGCTTATTTTCTGATTGAGATGGTTAAAAAAATTCAGAGATTTTCCAGCTGTCAGTTAAAATTAAAACTAAAACTCTCACGAAAACTTACTAAAAATTTCGATCAAAGCGTTCAGCATAAGCCAGTCAACTTTTTGATAAATGATGACTGCCAAAGCGTTTTCTCTAAAATCTCTGTCTAACGATTACAAAGAAAAATTTTACTTTTTTCTTGAAAGATGCTAAATTAAGAAAGTAAATACATCTTTATGTAAAATCACATGGAGGTACAAATCATATTATTCTAAGTATGTGAGCTACTCCCAAATGAAGCAGCTGTTAATTCATAATTAGCTGAACGCATCAGATGTGAACTTCAGTTTTTAACATTATGATATGTTTACTTTTCAAAGCCGTCCATAAATATAAATTTCCTGAATGAGTTTCCACCACCTCTTTGTTATAAATGAAATGACATGCATATTTTGTCTTAAGCTTACAAAAATTAAATAAATCTATGCCTAGATTTTCATCGCAGACAGAATAAAGTTCTAAATAGGCTTTACATGACACTTGAATTACCTAAATTTATTTTAAATAACGAAAATATAAATAAACATAATACAAAAATGATTGTAATATATCCGGCGTCATATATAATGTTTAATTAGCGAGTTTAGCTGGCTCGAGGTCAAAAAAACGGAAGAGGGTGTTGACAAACATGCATTTTACAGCGAAAAGCCTACTGAAAAAACAAACGGGAGATTCTTGACTTTCTACTGTATTGGCAACCAACTCTTTTTTGTACATGCATAAGTTGCTTAGTCTTGATGCCAATTCAGATTTATAAGGGGAAGGACATTTCTTATATGGCGTTTAAACTATAGCTGCGTCCACCGGCCATTACAAAGCGCGTCCACCTTAAACGCTGGTTCTGCCCAGAGAAAAAAATGCAAAAGCTAAATGAAAATGTAGGATTTCAACACGTTTTTACTGGAATTTTTAACCTATTACTTCTGTGTAGCTTTTCTGCACGCCGCGTTTAGTTTTTTGCATTCTTCACGTGGCATGTAGCTTTTCTGCATGCGGGGCTTAGTTTTCTCATTTCAACACGAGGCATATAGCATTTCTGCACGCCGTGCTTAGTTTTCTCACTTCAACACGTGGCATGTTGATTTTTTGCATGCCGCATGTAAAAATAAGAAAACTAAACGCAGCTTGCACAAAAGCTACACAAAAGTAATGGGTTGAAAATTCCATTTTTGTGTAGATTTTTGCATATTACTTTTCAGATTCGATTTTGAATTTCTACACGTTGCGTGCAGTTCTTTAGGCGAAATACATTTCGTTTAGGATAGACGTTTCTACACGCACCGTGCAGCCAATTTCGATTTCTCTGTGTGCCAACTTATTTTTCCATACTAAAAATATTATAAAAGAAGTAAGAGTGTTACGGTCGAGTGCCCCGACAGCAAAATACCCTGTTCCAAGTAATGTGGTTCCTATAGCTTTGAACTCCATTTATTTTAAAATTTATTTGAATAAATGGGGAGGCGCACTTGCACATCTTCGGTGTTATTGCTCCGATCTTATAGTGGTATACAGAATAGACAGCTATTGGGCCTTACTGAATATATATTAAGTCACTATGTTCAAGCTTAAAAATTGTAGCTCTGACAGTATTTCGCGGTTAGAAGATGGAGGAGGAGGAATTTTCCAAATCTGAAACAAACTCGATGTGGGTACAGTATACACCTACACATACATACATGCCAAAAATTGTGGCTCTATCTGTTACAGTCTCTGAGATCGACGCGTTCATACAGACAGACAGACGGACAGACGGACATGGCTAAATCGACTCGGCTGTTGATGCTGATCAAGAATATATATACTTTATGCGGTCGGAGGTGCTTCCTTCTGGATGTTACATACTTTTACAACTTATATCCCCTTTTTCCCATTTTTAATGAGAACAGGGTATAAAAATATTACCTTAACTTTACTTACTAATCTAGCAGCCTTTTTAACACTTAAGTGTGATCATTCTGATCTAAGAGCTACTATAGATGAACAGCTCATAGAAGGTATAATGCTTATTAACTTAATCAAAGCAGTTCCCAAAGGTTGTCAGTGTCAGCTAATGGATTTGATAACTAAAGTTACATTATTAAAATATAGAATATTATTTTAAACAAGTAAGAACGCTAAGGCAGCGAACTTTCGTTTGGTTATAACTTGATCGATAGATGGCGCCACTATTCAATTTTTTAAACTGATCAATAGATGGCGCCTCTACTTGCCCAGTTTAGTTATCTTTGTAACTAACTTTATTAAATAATAATAGTACTTGCTAAATACAATAAACTGAATATGATCGCAGCGACGCTGGCAGAATTCGCGGAAGAGACTCGTCGTCAGCGATGGAACAACTTCATCTCGAAGGCGTGCGATGAATATCGATAGGTCGCTGCAGCTATCGCGTGAGGGAACTCATCGGGGATGCCACACCAGTTCAAAACTGACCGTTGACTGGAACAAACTTTTGTCATAACTTGAATATAGTACATCTGATCTTAATCATTTCTTCGTACAATTCATAAATAATGCTAATTATCAACTAATTACTAACTAATTAAAGGGTACAAACTATTAATCTTAAAAACTGTGGGAGATATGACGTTTTTACCAAATTAAAGGGGCGGGAGGGGAGTGCCAAAAATTTAAAATACGGGGGGTGTAACAGAAATCTCTAGAGATTTTGACCTCGGTTGGTTTGCAAATCGCTCGAAAAATTCGTCGGTGTCACAGAACTTCAAGAGATTTCATTTTCTTATTTGAAAATCTAGTTAGAACAGAAGCTGTTCCAATTAAAGTTCCATCGCTAAAAACAGGGCTGCATCTCTCGCAAAAAAATTTCCCTAATTTAAGTTATGGGTCAATTTGATGTTAAACTGAAATTTTTTAATTGTGGTAAATGTTTTATGATGCATTTTCAAATTATAGTTCAAATTTTATTCACATTTTTCATAAATAAAATTTAAAATTTTAATATTTTTTGGAGCCAAACATGAAGTGTAACTCTCCAGCCCTTAATGCGCTGGCTGCCGACCAGATGGAGCCACAATCGCTAAACGGCGCCACTGATGTGGTTGGTTTTAAGCACATTATAACATGAAAGACTTTGGTTGTTTTCCCTAATAATTATTGGAACGCAAATTTCAATGTTTAAACTAATTAAATAGTTTATTCATTTTATGCAACCTATCCAGAAAAATAATTTTTGTTTACAGTTCCAAAATTAGTTTTGCTTGTCAAAAATTGTTTGGGTGGTGAATTTAGCTAAATCTCCCGAAAAAACACGAGAGATTTGAAACCAACCGAAAGAGATTTCTGTGACACCGAGAATTGGTTTTGGGTTGGAATTTGGTTGGAAGAGATTTCTGTGACACCTCCGATAATCTTGATCTGCCTTTTGTGGCTTAAGCTTAGTACTCAGACAAACTAAATCGACTGCTAGCGGAATTGACAACTTATTCCGATGGGTGGGCCAGCGTACGCTGCAGTGTGACTGTTCAACGACAAAATAACACCCTTAATCAAAATACCAACAAATGTGAAACGGTCACACGCGCTGATTTGCTTGCATTTGGTTTTAATTAATTATTATTGCAAATATTTAGGGATTTTTGGTGGATATATGCAATGTGTAAGTCATGGGCAATCCCAAATCTTACCGTTGGATTCAAATTATGCCAATCGATTATTTTTGTCGAGCTCTTGCTGCTGACATTCCGACGGGTCGGTGTCGGAAAAATTACAAACTACTTTTCCGCTACCACCCCATCGGAATTGAATCGGCTGTTTGTGCCTCAAGTTAGCGGCTTCACAACCTTCCGATGGGTATAAACGGAAATTTTAGTTTGTCTGAGTTCGTTTGAGCGTAGAGCTTAGAGGCCGGTCGGAATTTCACGAAACCGACACCCTTTTTATATGGAGTTGACGCACCGAAAAGTGATTTAGTTTGTCTGAGTACTTCCTTAGAAAGAACATTTCCAGCAAAATCTCCAATTTTCTCTTCGAACTAGGCTATGGGGCTACAGATTTCTTCTGACAGTTTATTTCAAGTACAATTTTCATATTTCCAATGCTAAATAAATAAATGGCATTTATTTTACATCTACAAAAACAGACCTTTAGGCTGAACTATACAGTGTTTACTGTATTGTGGTAGTAATTTTGTCTAAACTTTTTAATTTAAGTAAGAAATTGGCTTAGTTTCTTTACCTCTTATGTCAAACTTTTCACTTTTCCTTGTCTCACATGCCAGCCAGAAACCCACATAGAAACATACAAACATACATGCATATATCATAATTGTCTGCAGGAAGTTTGGACGATTAAGTCCATTGCATATGCAGGCAGTTGCATAAATAAATAAATTTTGTAGAAATTAACATACGGCCTTTGTCATCTCCTTTCTTTTTGTCTCTCTCTCTCTCTCTGATGGCAGCTGCCTGGCAAGAAATTGATTGTGTGGAAAATTTAATGTGTATGTCATTTCTCATAGCATACTTTTGAGTGGTTGCAAATTGCCAGCATATGTGCAGCAGCAGCAGCTATGTGTGTGTGTGTGTGTGGCATTTTAATTGTTAACACTCACATACACTTTGGGTAGATTTTTGTTTGAACCTGGAAACACTCATTTCAATAATAAAATTGACTTACTGGCCGCTTTATGCACGCCATTTATTTATTATATGGCAATTATTTATAAATTTTTTGTTCAAATTGATTGGGGGGAGGGGAAAGGATGACGAACGGTGCTGGTACTCATTTATTAATATTATTTGAGTGAAAATAATTATGCTGGTGTTAAGTTAAGCGTAAAGCACTTTGTGAAAATTATGCACAATTAAATGCCGGGCGTCAGCTGTGCCACACCCTATTAACCAACGGATATTTCAACAAGTAAGCTTGCATCTTCCTGACGTGAAGGTAAAAAAAATGAACCCTAAAATGGGGTTTCCAAAGATAAAAATTCTTTTCTTCAGTCAAATTTTAAAGTAATATTTAATCAAATCAAATGTCTTATCTTTAATTAATTTTTGTTTCAGTTTTTCTCACAAAGTTAATCGACCTATTCTGCTTTTAATAAACAAACATTACTCAACTTAATCAGTTGTAGCAATTAAAAATCCAATTATCCTTTGACCTAAATAAAAATTTATTCAAACTGAAAAACAAAGTTCAAAATACTTTGACAATCAACGTAAACAAGCATCTCGAATTTTGTGGTTTTATATATTGACTTCCCCCCTTCTCTCTCTCTCTCAGTAAAAGCCAACGATAAAACCAAGTTCAGTGCACTCCATGAACTCATAAATTGTTAATAAATTAAAATGTAATAAGCTGTGGGAATTTGTGTTGACAGCTTTAGCCACATAAATTTGACACATGTCCAAATGTAACAGAACTCAATTAGCTGGAACCACAAAATAGACTTAGTTGAGGATGGAGTCTGAGGTTGTCCGTTTGTGGTTAAACTACACGAAACAGAAGACATTGTCATGTTTTTATTAATAAGATTTGGTTTTATTAAAACTTAATTTATAATAATCAAATTGTTGACAGTATTTTTAATTAAACTAAAAATAGCAAAATAGTCTAAACTTAAGTACAATTAAGGTCGTCTGGCTTAGGCTAAGCTCAGGTCATAGCCTTGGCTAAACGAGTTTAAGCCGCTGTTCCCTTTTACAGCTCGGTGCTCTCCATGTGTGGACTGGCATTCTTAATGCCCAGACTTTGCAGCTTACGCAGACGATGAATCTGCTTTCTCAATTTGTGCTTAAACACAAGCTGATTGTTGACCGTTTTCAGTTCATCCACACTGCAGCCCTTTAGATTGCGCACCGTTTTGGCCAGCAGCGTTTCGGTAATGAAGTACTTGGCTTTGGACAGTCGCATGTATTCCACATTGCGACGCGCCAACTGTTGGCGCAACAAATAGAGATGATAGCCCACACTGGGTGACTGTTGTTGATGCTGATGATGGCTCGCCGAAGAAGAGGTGTCCTGCTCGTTGATAAGTTTCTGATAGCGTGACATGTTGTTGCTCTCTGTGTGTTTGTTTAACGTTTGATGTCTCCTACCACCCACACTGCGCTTTATATACACTTTCCTAGGGAGGTCTAAACAACTCTACCTGTTCATGGACAGGCCCTTTTTTTACCTGTCCGCTACCTGTCCCGCTCTTTTGACTTTGTCTGTGCGTGCCGTCATAAAAAACAATTCATTCTTAATCTGCTTGCCCAACCATAAAATTTTCGTATTTTGCAAACACTTTCATTCTTAATCCGTTAACTAATCCAACCGTCTGCTTCGGCCAAACTAAAAACAAAAAAATCGTTCTGCTCTATAAAAAGATTAAGTGACATTACACAAAACGTACTTTCCCAAGCAGCTGAACCAAGAAGTTTTGACATGATTGCTCCTGCAAAGGGGTTAGTTAGCTCACAGATTCAGCTGCTCTGGCACTCACTCGGTGGATTAGCAAATACCATTTGGCAGCTGCCTTGGCATGTTCATTAATGATCTCAGAGTTTGGAGTGCAAAAGAGAGCAAAGCAAAAATTTGAACCAAAACCAATATTTAAAATGAATTAGTTAAATGATTTCTTTGACTTAAAAAATTATTTAAAAAATATTTAAATTTGTCAGCGGTCATTTTCAGAGGCCTTAAGCTAGGTACTCAGAAGCTGACAAATTTGTCAGAGCCCAGAGATCAGGAAATCTGCTCTAGAAAATTGTCTGCAGAGCAACCAACAATTCCCTACGACAACGAGCATGAACCTGCCAATTCGTTTTTCGAAAAGAGCTGATAAATTGTCGAAGGAAAGTCTTAAAAACAAAACTTACAATTATTTGGAGAGCTGCAAGGTGGCAGCTAGAACTAATCAAAGTAGGTGAGTCCCAAGCATTTTTGTGGAGTCTGGTCAATAAAAAGCATTTCGATACCTGCAGCTGCATCAATTCTGGCGGAGAATCTTTTTCGGTAGGCTCTCCCGTTGATATGGTTGGTATGCCATTCGCACAATGCACATTGGGCGGAATTGTCTTTTTTTGGCATAAACTCCAAAAATAAAGATAGAAAGTTGAAACTTCAAATATTTGCTGTTCATATTATAAGTTAATTTCGAATTAATTTTTTTTCCGGTGTGACCACGCCACCCCCGCCACCTACACACATCCGCTCCGTCAGTTCAAAAGCTATGTCTACTTAACTTTGGACGAAGCTTTTAGATACATTTACGCTCTACATTTGTTACCACCGGCCGGATCGGAAGACTATAGCATATAGCCGCCATAGGAACGATCGGCCGAAAAACTCGTTTAAGTGGAAAAACTTTTTGTTTTTGAAACTTCTCAAAACCTCGTATATACTCGTTTTCCATGCTTTTTCATAATTCTAGCAAGTTTTACGAAAATTGGGTTACTATATAGTAAAACTGCCATTGAAAAAGGTCTATCAAATATGCTCACTAAGAAAAACTTGTTTTGTTGTCAATGATATCGCTCCAAAACTCAAAATTTTCAAATATAACATCTTCACAAAATTCTGCTTAGTTTGGTCCAGATCGATTGACTAAGCAATATAGCTGCCATAATAATCGGACGAATGGGTGAAATTGTGGAATGCAGAACTTTTGAAAAATATTCAATTACATAAAGCAAGCTGCAACGTATATGAACTTGAGTTGAGCGGAAGAACAACTTTCCTCTAGTTTTGATGTCATTCAGCTTTCAAGAAAATTATTTCGGTTCATTTGGTCCCGCACACTCAGTCACACCAAACTTATAGCAAACCCTTTGAGATTTACCTTTCTACTATATTCAATATTCTTAGTTGCTTCTTTTTAACTCTTTTAATTAACAATAACACAGCTTCCTCTCCACTAGTCCCCACGGCCATGAATACGGACCAAACATTTGCACCCATTATATTAGATACACACGAAACTGAGGCTGTGTACTACATTCCAAAATTCGCACAAACAAGGCACAAATAGCTTAGCACAAACTTCAAAGGGCTGTAAATACCAGTGCTGCAATTAATTTCAAAATTGAAAAATTTTGGATTTTTCACAAGATGGTTCTGTGCCTCCCGCGCCGCCGCCCCCGACCCCTTATTTATTTATAAAAACAATTTCGGTCAAATGACCACCATGGCTGACTTGGCAGTGTTTCAAAGGTTGAACATTTATTGGAAAGGCAATGTTTTCGGTTGAGCGCACCAGACGAGTGCGTACACCGGTTGGTTTATCCACCAAAATTCCAGTTTCACGAACTCGCTTCACGAATTGATCCACAAATTGAGCTTTCTTTCTTAAATGTTTTTTTTTTCAAATTTCGCACAGTTTGAGTCGAGGACTCACCACTCTGAAAATATGTTTTTAATATTTTCCAACTTTCTTCAAGCAAATAGCATCCCATTTCGTAAATACATTAGTCGCTTTCCGAATGACATTTGACGTTTTTAAAGTCAAATTATGAAGAGTTCAAATTCCAAACACTAGATGGACCACCCTATATATAATGAGGTAGCTTCCGTTGCTACCAAAAATTAAAACCGAAACGAATAACGGCTTGGGTTACGGTTACTGTTTTGGCCGATCGCATTTTTCCGGTTACAGTTATATTACGGTTGTGAGATATGGGTTACGGTTTGGGTTACGGTTATTAGCCTTATTCTGTTTCGGGTTTCGGCTACGGTTACGATTATTAGTATGCAAAATTACTTTGACAAATCTTGCCCCATTTGGAATCTTATTTATTCAGTAAATGTATTTAGTTTTAATTTATTATTCTGAATTTTCACCATTATTTTCGCCTATTTTAAGTTTAACATTAGAAATTTTAAATAAAATATAAGAAATCTACTTCATTCATAAAAAGTTTCGAGTTAAGTTTAACTAATTAGATAAATATACATTGGTCAGCGAATATACTATTTTTCGTTATGTACCTTCATATAACAAATGGTTATTCGCAGAAATTACATCTTAATATCGAGATTGTAATTATATCTAAATATCAAATTAGCATTTTAGAGTTTGACTGTCCAAGCGAGAGCCTGCGAGGCGTCAATATAAATTTTACTCCTGATAATTTTTTGTAACACAACTTTTGATAACTCAAAAAAGATCTGAAATATTGTTGATTTGTCTACCTTGCGTAGCAATCTTCTTTGTTTTAGAAACATATCAAATGAAAAAGTGAGATTGTTAATTAGAACTGTTTAATTTTTTAGATTTTTTTTGCACTTGATACCGTAATCCAATACGCGTATACTGCAGTGCCAATTTCCGTCAAACTTAAATTGGGGCTTATTCCCCAGATAATTCAATCGAATTAATGCTATCCATCATTCGAGTGTGCAAGTGCAAGTGCGTGTGTGATCGTTCTAACAATCGAACATGTTCAATTTCGTTTAACTAAACACGCACATTGTGGAATCAACAAGGTGAAGCCGTCAGCCTCTGCTGAGGGCCAGCTTAACCTTATTAATTCCACTATGAGCACGCATAAGACAAAGTGAGACAGAGTTAGATAGAGTGCTACGAAAACGCCAACACTGGCAATGGCCTTCGCACATGTGATGCGGAATTGAAAAACGCACGTCTCGAAATTAAACACAAAGGTAATGTTTCTTTGCTAAAAAAAATCATCAACAAACTTTCATTACACAAAAACATTTTATTTTACAACCATTTCCGCCTCCGGTCCATGGATTCTAAACTTCCGAAGCGTTTTTGGTTGTCGTTATAGCAGTATGTCTCAGTAGTCAAGTTCTGTTCCCACAGGCCAAAATAAAGAACACTGCTTATACCTCCAGCCCGACACCAAATACATCCGAAATTTGTTGCCTGTTGCCTGGTCACACTACTTTGTCGCACTTCCCTCCGATAAAATACCAGCTCTGAGTACTCCATCATGTATGTAAGATACTTTCCAGGCCCACTTCGAACCCATTAGCAACAGTGCGTCTAATAAATAAATTAACTTTAGTGAATACGTCATATGTATGTAAAATGTTCTAGAAAACACCTTTAAGAAAACTTTTTTTCTGGTTACGGTTTCGGTTTTCAAATTTTAAAGTGTTTTTAGCGTTACTGGTTTCGTTCGGTTTTAATCCTGGTTGCTACCCATTTAGGCACCTACCAGCTACCTTTAAATACGTATTCAACTAATATGCCCAGCAGTATATACGTCTCATCTTCTTGTGGCTTAATTACTCTTTTTTTTATCTTCATGCTTTTTGTTGTCTTGCATACTCTATGGCCAGTTTGCCCCCACAAAAAAGGACACTGCTTATACCAGCCCCTCACAAAATGCATCCATGAAAGTGACCATGGCATTGGCTTGACCTTTGATTTTTTCCTAGTTACTTCCATTTTCAATTTTTATTCTTTTTTTTAAATTGCCCGCAATTTTTAAACAAACAACGCTGATTTTTTGCTGTTGCCTTCACACTACATTGTCAAGCTCTGAAATTATCGAACAATTTTCGCTCCGATAAAATTGTGGGCGTCTGAGTACCTAGCTTTACTAGCTGCCGATAAACTGCTCTTAGATGAGATTGCCCTGCCACTGTTTTTTAAAAATACTTATGGAGTATGGTAATGCTTTTGCTAAGCTTCTAAAAATACTTTTGGAGCAGCTCTGAAGAAAACTTAAAATTCTCATATATTCCTAAACTATACAACTCAACTACGGGTTGTTTAGACTTTGCCTTATTTTCGTTATATTACAAATAAATAAAAATTTACATCCCATTTGGTTCCTAAATCCTATCCTTTCTTTGTTTTGATGTTGCCTAATCACTCTTCATTCTCAAAGTCTGCTTTGTGCTTTACTTAGCTAAGATCTTAATTTTGGTGAAGCTAAAAATACATTCCTTTTTAATTGCATTTGTTATTTCCCACTTGGCCCTCGAAAACTGAGCACATTTAGCTTACATTTTCCATTTTCAATTTGCTAAGCAATCCCCACAATTTAGACAACTAATCCCTTCGACTTATGCAATTTTTCATTTCAAGGAAATCCATGACTTTGCTAGTTCCCCAAATGTTAAATCACAGAATAAATATTCTGACAAAGTAAAGTGCAGGCAACGAAAATGTGGAGACGTCGCATAGAGCACTTTTTATTTTTCATAATTTTGCATAAACAATCATGTCAATTTCTTCATCAAATAAAACAAAGTTCAACCCACTTTCTTCGCTCCGAAATAGATATGAAGAAAGTGATAGACCTTCTGGCAAACTTTTGCATTCTCTTTTTTATTTTTCTTCAACTTTTCAAAGTTGAATGTTGAAATAAGCAATTTTCGCGAGACAGAGAAGAAGGGCAGCAGAAAAAATATATATAATAAAAAAAGATTGAAAAGTAATTGCATTCAAGAGCTTGTAGTTAAAAATTTATAGCTCCAGTGCAACAAGAATCTAGGCGAATGGCAGGGCAACAGTAAAAAAATGATGATGATGTGCTGGGGAAAAGTGCTGGAAATATTGAAAATATAATTCCAACTGTTGTCTGTGGCAGCTCCGCTGGCACTCGGACCCTGCCACGGCGGTAATTGCAAAAAATGTTAGCTAGCATTCGCATTCATAAAAGTAAGTTAAATTGCAAATGAAATGAAATCAGCTCTTTAGCGCATTGCTTCATTTGCCTCTAATCCGCGTGCATCCATTTGCATTATTAAACGATGTGTGAGTGAAATGCTTCACATATGCACACGGCGGTTATAATGAATGCGCTTTTCCAAGCCAGTTACATAAATTGACTTGGCACAACTCAATGACAGAGTCATACAATTTTCATTAATTGCAACTGCATGAAAGGTGGCATAATTATCTGTATATGTGTACACGCATACCAGGCAACTACTCCTTGGTCCTTCCGTTTTGTACAAATGCAAAATATGATTGTCAAACACTACACATTTTCATACACTCAGGAAAAAATCCTTGTTTTAGGTTAAGTATAAATGGAAATGGAATTTAAAACAATTTGTGTTTAAAACTTAAACATGATTTGAACTTGATTTAGTGTGAATTAATCATGCTTACAACATTTTCTTTATATAACAACCTAAATATTTGAATCAAGAATCTTTCACATGCTTGTTGTTGAAAACGTGAGCTTAGTTCAAGTTCAAAAAATAGTGAGTTCAGTACGAAATAGATTAAACCTGCTAAGCCAATAAAACATGAAACAGAAACTGATAGTGTTTCATACCAAAAATCCCCAACAATTTCCAGAACTGACAGAAAAAACTAAAGACATTGGACTTAAAATAGCAACTCCGTTTTAAGAATGGAGTCTCCATCACTTTTATTAATAGATCAAGAACTGGAATCGAATGGATATTTTGTAAGTTTTCAAGATTTTTTAGGCAAGAAGAATATTTAGGCAAAATCAGAACAATCATCAGGGTATGACATGATCTATCATTAGGTAACGATTGTGCTTCTTTGAATAGAAACATTTCGTTTGATTGTTAAATCTAATTCCAAGCGCTGTATATCCTACCCATATTTTATAATATTAGATCTCGATGTACATTTGAGGACCGATAAGATTCAGTTAAAGCTCCCAAGTTACCTGTTAAGTTTTTGTAAATTTTTTTGCGATTTCCCTGGGAATCGAACTCGGAACCTTAATCTGAATAGGAATCAGAATATAGCCTCACCGTAGTCTGAAGGTGGATTTG
>JAEIFU010002516.1:0-42609 GCA_018904235.1 Lordiphosa stackelbergi
CTGTGGAGGACAAACGATCGGGTATCTGGCGACGAGCTGGGCAACCCCGGTGTAGTAGTTCAAAACAGATTTGGCAAAGCTCCACACTACCGGCAGACGGATTGATATCCATGCCGGCGTATCCGTACCATATTTATTTTTAATAAATAAATATTATATTATTATTAAATTATTATACTATATAGTTGCCCGATTTGCATAAAACTTGGTTAAATTATGTGAAAAACATAAAACTTATAAATAGGGGGGTTGGTAGCGATAGCATTAAAAACAAAAAGTTTTTCTCACTAAAACTACTTTTTCAACCGATCGTCTTATGGCAGCTATATGCTATAGTCATCCGATCCGGCCGGTTCCGACAAATGTGCAGCGTATTTGTACCAAAAGACTTCGTGCAAAGTTTGGTGAAGATAGCTTTAAAACTGACGGAGGAGATAGCATAGAAACAGACGGACGGACAGACGGACAGACGGACAGACGGACAGACGGGACATGGCTATATCAACTCAGCTCGTCATGCTGATCAAGAATATATATACTTTATGGTCGGAGATGTTACAAACATCCGGACAATTTTAATACTACCTCCAAGGGTATAAAAATAGAGGAAAGCTAACTTCGGCTCGACCGAAGTTTATATACCCTTGAGAATGATATTTCTGCCAGTTTTTTATATGGCAGCTATACGGTGTATTCATCCGATTTTGATCAAACTCTCTAAAATTGTGTTGAGACAGATCATATTTATAACTGAAACGTACAAACACGCTACCATTGAAAACAAAAAAGTTTTTCTCACTAAAACTACTTTTTCAACCGATCGTTCCTATGGCAGCTATATGCTAGTCATCCGATCCGGCCGGTTCCGACAAATGTGCAGCGTATTTGTACCAAAAGACTTCGTGCAAAGTTTGGTTGATAGCTTCTTTAAAACTGACGGAGGAGATAGCATAGAAACAGACGGACAGACGGACGGAATGACGGACATGGCTATATCAACTCAGCTCGGTCATGTTGATCTAGAATATATATATTTTATGTGTCGGAGATGCTTTCTCTATGCGTTACAAACATCCGACAATTTTAATATACCCTCTCCAAGGGTATAAAAACAGCTACTTTATCACAGATCAAGTGAAAAACTGGCAGGATCAATGTCGAGCGCAATTTGAAGCTAACGAATCACAATGAAAATAGACCGCTAATTACTTAAGAAACTGCTTTTAATAAAATAAAATTAATATAAATAGGAAGCTAAAGAATATAGTCAAGATCACAAGGAACATTTAAACCACTAAAAATTAATACAAAGAGATCAAAATCAAATATTTTTATTTCCATATTATCCAATTATTTCCAAAGAAAGAAATGAAATAATATCTTAGGTAATTCATGACAAATTAAGACATTTTTAATTTTTACTCTTACTTTGTTACAATATTAAGTTTGCTCCGATACTTCGATAGCGGGTCACAACAATCGATTGTTTGCCAAATACACAATCATCGATAGTATCGATAGTGCTATCGATGTTTTTACAACACTAGTACACAGTACCCTTAAATCAGGGCTAATTTTAGTACTGAGGCGCATGTGAAGGGTTATGTCACTACTGTGGTTCAATGAATCCGTTTAACCTGGTGAGGACTAATAAAGTGCTCAACAGATTTAAGCTGAAGACGTTAAATGCTATTTTAATAGTTATAACACCAGTTTTCTTCTTTCTGAATAACTTAAAATTAATAAAAAATTATTATTTTTTAAACCGCACCTACTAGGAGTTGAACTCAGTACCTCTAGGATTGAACTCATGGCATAGCATCTTAACCCGCTGCGCCATCGGCCGTCACTTTTTAAGAGCCACCAGTCGCGGTATAAGATCCCAACTGGCGGAAATCTTGACGGTGCGACGAGGTTGTGGTTCGAGTCCCAGTAGGCATGGGTTGCATAACTCATAAATCTTTCCAGAAAAAAAATCTTTATATTTCATAAGATATTTTAACTGAAGTTTTACACAAAACTGTGGAAGGGGTGATAAGTATCGAGATGATAAATCTGATTTTTGGGATTTCTAAGCTCACTTCAAGGGTTTTCACTTTTGTTTTTATACGATGGCAAGATACTCGAAAATGAGATTTTCAATCTAGATTTTAGATGGATTTTTTGTCTTTTGTCAACGTCTTGGTCTGGACTAAGCTACAGAGTTATGTGGTTAGTGTAAGGTTCTTAAAGAAAAAGGATTTTAACTGGATTACGTTAAGAGCCAGGTTTATTAGGCAAGATGTAGATGGTGTGAGGCTGTGAGCGTTAGACGTTTTTAACCAGAAAATACATTTTTTGTTTACTTTACCTTGAATTTATAAAAATTAAAATTAATCTCCATAAATAAAAAGAGTTCAACCTGACTGACTGACTGGTGACCGCCGCACAGCCTAAACCATAAAAGAAGAGCTGAGTTTTCCAGTAGTTTTATCTTATGCTGAAAGTGAGTACTAAGAACGGATTTTGGAAAATTCTGTCGGGAAATGTGGAAAACTCACGGAAAACTGTTGTATGAAACTTTTTTGTTTTTTATCCGATCAAGTTCAAACTCATTTTCAAAGATCTATATGAAAATTCAACAAAAACTGCTTACCAGTCTACCGGAAAATTCACCCCCAGGGTGGAAAATGGGTGGTCAAGGTTACATGGGCGAAAGTTTAGTTCCCAGCGATTAGCTCCAAACTCATTTTCAAAGTTAAACATAATAAAACATAAAAAACTTGACTTTCAAATTTTGGAAAATCTTTCCCCAAAGTCGGAAAATTTGGGGAAAACTGCTGTATGAAACTTTTTTGTTTATCACCAACGATTAAACTCGTTTTCAAAGATCTATATAAAAATTCAACAATAACTGTCCAATTTTCCGGAAAATTCAAAATGAAAATTTGCACGCAAAAACTAACTTTTTTTATCCGATTGGCCTGAAACTCGGCTTGCAAAAATAGTATGTAAATAAATAATAAAAAATAATAAATGTGTTGGAAAATTTGAACATAAGCATCGGAAAATTCCTGGAAAACTCTGTATGCAAAAAAACTATTTTTCACCCGATTGACTTGAAACGGTTTGTAGGGTACATAGAAATAGTTTGATGTGATTTTGCTGTCTTGATGTCCGAATTCTACCAAAACTTTTTATCCGATGGACTTGAAACTCGGTTTGTAGTGATAAAATTCTGTTTTATTTGTGTTTTTTTTTGTGTTTGACGTGGAAATACCGCAGAGATGCCCACTAGTAAGTGGGAGGGAAGTGGTTGGGCAGTGGGTGGGAAGTGGAAAGTAGTTGGGAAGTGATGGAGATGTGGGTGCTAAGTGGGTGGGATGTGGGTGGGAAGTTGGTAGGAAGTAGGTGCACTGAGAAAAAAAGGATAGTTTTGATGATCCTTAGGATATTTTCGGTATCCATTTGGACTAGATAGTTAAGTATCCTTTTTTGGGATCCATTGGATATTTTCGAAATCGATTTATTTTCGCTTAAAAAAGGATATATTAGAATAAAATACTTCATTATCTTTTTGTGGAAAGTGTTTTGATTGTAGATGTGATGTGGGAATTTAAAAATGATATGGGATATCGGGGATTTTAAGTGGGTGGAAAGTGTTGTGGATGTGGGGCGGGAAGTCGGTGAAAGATGTGTGGCGGGAAGTGGTGGTGGGTAGGTGGTAAGTGGGTGGGAAGTGAATGGGAAGTGGGTGGGAATTGGAGGGAGAACAGCAAAGTCCTAAAAGGGAAAGACAAAGTAGCAAAACGTTGATTTCAAGCCTATGTATGTAAGAATCGATTTCTGGGCTCTACTGGGAACGGAAATTTAAAAAACGATATCAGGGTCTATAATTCCGAATCGACAACGGGGCACCTATTGAACCCTACTCTAATTACCTACACTGTTGTCCACACAATCCCAAAACCGAGGGATATATGCTTCTTAAAACCCATTCAAATCAAACTTACTAATCAAACTTCTTAAATGTCACTATAAGAGCCATTCGATCTTTCCCAAAGTAGAATAGCTGTGTCAGAAACGCCTTAATCAAGAATGCATATTTTTCCAATATATTTACAATTATCTAGACTTCTTAAAATAGATACCTTTATATTTCGCATTAAGGTTTGTTTAAAAAAAATGTGTTTAAATATTCTCTTTACACATTTAATTTAGTAAGTAGAAAAAAGAATATATTATTATAAATGATTAGGGCGAAATTACGGCATTTTAATAATTAATTTTCATTTTCTAATTACTACAAGATGGCAAAAGCGTTTACAATCAGCAACAGCATTTCTCGATAAATCTTGAAAATTCATTAACAACACGAGAAACCAAAAACAATTTGGCTAGCCGCAATTTCAATTTAATTGAAGGCCGGAAATTGAAACACAACTGCTGTCAGATATCCAAAAGTGTTATTGCCATTTTAAATACAGGACAAAGGGGTGGGGTGGGGGGTTGGGCCACTACTATCCAACTGCCTGGCCACTTCATGGCTGATTCGCTTAATACTTTTAACGTTTGATTGCATTTAATGTCTGCCCAAAGAAGAGACGGGTGGGCGTTTGCCTCATGTCCTGAGCCTTGTAATGCATTTACTGGGGCTTGCCTCTGCTGCAAGTTGTTGCACATTACAACAGCTGGCAAGTGCGACGAGTATTTCTTGCCTGGGCACAAGCATATTTATTTTGGCAGATGGACTGGAAAAATGGAAAACGTAACGAGTATGACGAGAGAAATGGCCAAGCCAGAGAGAAAATGGCAAACGGTCGAAGGCTGCTGCTGCAACACCAGAGTCAATGTTTCGACATTTCTGCTTTGCCAGCAGAACTTACTTGCACACAACATTTTTAATGCATTTACAACACACATACACGCATTTGCACACACACACACACACATGCATAACTGCATTACTTATGAGAAATTCGGTCTGGCTCGGTAGATTGCCTAATGGAGTGTTGGTGTATATTTGTGCATGTGCGGAGGCGGAGGGGGGGCAGGTTCGGGTTTGGTTTTGGTCATGAACAACTGTAACCATAAATGTAATCCTAGTATACACACACAAGAAACTTTCCTACAACAAAATGGTTTCAAGTTGGATTCTGTATTCAGTATGGAAATCATTTTAAATTTCAAACCAACTTACAATTTTCTTTCATCTAAAAACCCACAAAAACTCTCAACTCAACTTAATGCCACAAATATTTGCAACAATCCCAACAAAATTGCCTAAACGATGCCACACAATGTGAACCACATCAAATTATCAGCAAGGATTAGCCAAACAAATACCAGTGAAAAATGACAGAGTAGAAAAGTGGAAAGCAGAAGGCTAAAAATCGATGGCAAAATACAGAATAAAACTGAACTTTATCTGGCAAGCAGCAAGAATTTTAATTACTTAATGTGCACCAAAAATAATGAAAAATACGCAAAATGCGGGCTCCCACTTCTTTTCCACAATTAAGAAAATTACACCAAAAAACGTAACGCAAAATGTTAAAACAAACCTGCAAAAAAGGGTAGATATATTTTTTTGGAGTGGCAATTAAACTGAATGCTTAAGCAAACATAACGTTGTTGGGCCAGCAGAAGAATAATGCTGCTGCTGCTGCTGATGATGATGATGATTCTAATATGTACTAGTTGACCCACAAAATGTGCGCAAAGTTGGGGGCAAGCCCTTTTGTGAGTACATACATATATATATATTTTGAGTGACTGATTAAACTAAGCTAAAAGCCGCATGAAAATGAGCCAAGGGTGGAACCCAGCTTAGTTGTGAGGAAATGAAAACAGGTAGAAGAGGCCAAAGACAATGAAATGTGTAAAGTGTATTGTCTATATGACTTAACTTGAGGAGAGCTAACCAATTTAATTAAGTAAGGTGGCTCGTTAATCTTTAAATTAATCAAGTGTGAGCAAAATATTAAGGGTTTCCACGAAAACTTGGTCCTAAAGTCTGAAGAAATGAAAGAGCATCTATTCATCTATATATCATTTCTTCAAGTTGTAACTAGAGATGATTTACTCCCAAAATGCTCCAACAACTACTACAGTTTGGCTGAATATCATTGTGGGCACCCAAAACAAAGTTTTAGCTGAGAAGCGCGAGTAACGAGACTTAAGCAGATCAAACAGCGAAATAAGCAGCAGCTTGAGGAAAAAAATTTCTACGAGAATGCAAAAGGTCTATCACATGCACCAGGGATTGTTGCACAGAAAGAAAAAGTAGAGATATCCATACTTGGATGAAAAATTAAGTCAATTTTTATATCGAATTTACAGATCCATGAGTTTTGAATTATATACTCTACTAGAGCATTTGTGTATGTAGATTAGGGCGTCCCAAAAAAATCTAAGTCGTTTTTCTAGACCACGGGTTATCATTGTCCAATCGCAATAATATTTATTTTTAGTTAATGAGGTTAAATAGAATAAAAATAGAGAGTATGCGTTTTTGATTTCGCTAAAAAAAAATTTTCTTTATGCCTTGGGACGCCCTAATGCAGATTTTCCAAAATTTGTAATTCATTTATTCCACACTAGCAGGTACCCGGCGTGCGTTCCTACGCCGATTTATAATTTTAAACACAAGAAGAAGAAGTGAAGCTTACTTGACAATTGCCATCTTTTAAATCTTCATCTAGCAAAGTTCTCGGATTTTGGACATTTCAATCTTCCCCATCCGTCTATTTCCCAGTTTTTAATCTAAACTCAATAACAAAAAAATTTCAAATTTCGCAATTTTTTGGTTCGTTTGATCAACACCTCCCATTTACTTGTCTTCATGTCAATCAGAACTGATTTAAAAATTTCTAATATTTTTTAAACCGATTGACCAACAATTCTTATTTACCCGTCTTTAATTGCCAACTATCAAATCTTCGGTATAATCTAAAATTTTGCGAACTCCTTGTACGTACGATCTACACTTCATATTTAACCATCTTTTTACTTATCTTCATGACAATCTAAGATCTCTTTGGATTTTTTGCAAATTTCGCGATTTTTTAAAGCCGATTGATCGAAACCTTCTCTTTAATTGCCAATTATTACATCTGCATGAAAGCCCGAATAATTTATAAAATTTTACAAATTTCACCCGTCTTTTTGGACTGTTCGATCTAACCATTTACGCGTCTACAATAGCGGTCTATCAATTCTTCATGATACCCGAAACTTATCAAATTAAGCAAATTTCGCAAGTTTTTGTGCCGTTCAGTCTACAATCAGGTACACTACTGCTCAATCTATCAAACCTTTGTGGTCATTTGAACTCATTATACAATTTAATTTTCTAGTCAGTTTACCCGTCTTCTGTATTAATTTAAACTTAAATGAATATTTATATACTTATACTCGCAAAACCCGCCGCGACTTCGTCCGCGTGTCAGTTGTATAAATTTGGGTTGAAAGTGTGAAGCTTAAAGTGTGTACATTACAAATCCTTGTTTGTTATATACTACGTTTATACAAACAAAATTTATTGTGAGAAATGCCCTTCAAAGTATGCTTTATGTCATTTTATAATTATCAATATGTAGACATTGTAGTCAGATATGGCAGAATCATACATAATCCACACGGAATATTCACAAAAACTAGTCGGACCAGTTAAAGGTATAAAAAAATAATTTAGTTTTTTAGTCTAAAGAGAAAAAATATTATTCTCAATTAAGTATTTTCAGAAGCATAGCATACTTTAAAGGGCATTAATTACAATAAATTTTGTGTGTATAAACGTAGTAACAGACAACCATGAAAGAATACTTTTGTTTCATTAGCAAATAACCCGTCGCGCTTCGCTGGGCCTTTAACAGTATAGAACCAATGCACACCCACTTCCCATCCACATCCCATCCACTCTCCACCCAATTCCCATCCACTTGCCACCCACATACCCACTTATAGCCCACTTCCCCCAACTTCCCTACTTTTGCATCCACCATTCTTCCTGGCCATACCCAGGCCGGATTTTCAAAATCGGGAAAACACGTGTCGAATCATTTTCTGTCGCTTTTCCGACTTTCGGGAGCAATTTTCAAAATTTCTTTCTTAGTGCGCGCCTGCGTAACTGAACCAAGGTCTATGCCAAATTAAACCAGTAGTATAAGCCGTTTAGGCTGGGCGTTGAAATTTGTCAGTCGGGCGAACAGAAATATATATAGATAAAGATATATTTAGCAAATTCACTAAAAACAATAAAAAACAGAGTTCTAAGTTCGGCGCGACCGAAGTTTATTTGGAGCATGATATATTCCTGCCAGTTTTTTAAATGGCAGCTATACGATATATTCATCCGATTTTGATCAAATTATGTTGAAATAGATAATATGTATAACTGAACGTATAAAGACTCTACCACTGAAAACAACAAAATTTTCTCACTAGAACTATTTTCGACCGATCGTTCCTATGGCAGCTATATGCTATGGTCATACGATTTGGATCAAGCTTCACAGAATCATGAAATAGTATATAATATTGACCAGTAACGAGTTTGGGAGCGATAGCATTAAAAACAAAAAAGTTTTTCATACTAAAACTTTTTTCAGACCTATCTTTTGTATGGCAGCTATACTATATAGTTGCCCGAATTTAATAAAACTTGCTGAAATTATGTGAAAGCATAAAAAACTTATAAATACGAGGTTTGGTAGCGATAGCATTGAAAACAAAAAGTTTTCTCACTAAAACTACTTTTCAACCGATCGTTCCTATGGCAGCTATATGCTATAGTCATCCGATCCGGCCGGTTCCGACAAATGTGCAGCGTATTTGTACCAAAAGACTTCGTGCAAAGTTTGGTTACGATAGCTTTAAAACTGAGGAGGAGATAGCATAGAAACAGACGGACGGACAGACGGACGGACAGAGACGGACATGGCTATATCAACTCAGCTCGTCATGCTGATCAGAATATATATACTTAATGTGGTCGGAGATGATTCCTTCTGTGGGCGACACAAACATCCGGACAATTTCAATTACCCTCTCCAAGGGGTATAAAAATTAGCATTTGGAAGATTCTAAACCACATTGATTCCCCCTACCATGAATTACTGCGGAAATTTTGAGCGTAATTTCATTGCCAAAAAATTTAAAACTTTAACTTAGCTTCCCAGGTGGAACCTTCCCGGAAAGCGTCAAACCATGCCCCAAAGTTTATTACAAAATTTTCGCCCATTTCGCAAAAAAAAAAATTTATTTTAAAATAATTTTCCGGATTTTCCAAAATTTTAAAAACCATCTCTTAACATTTTATGTGCAAATTTGAAAATAAGTTTGGAGCTAATCCATTGGATATTGAATTCGGCCCAAACAACCCATTTTCCTTAAAGGGGGGTGAATTTCCTGGTAGAATGGTATCCAGTCATTGATCAAAGATATTTAAACAGTGCATTTAAAGACTGCTAACTGGTATGACTTAAGTACGGCTAAAGCTTAAACCTTCAAAAAGGAACATCTAGTAATAATGTAGTACAAGAGCATTACGTTGCTTGAGGTAAACCCAAGAATGTATAAAAAGGGAAAACAAACCAATGTTTTAATAAACATTCAGCTTTTAGCAGAGGAGCTAGTCACTCGCAATATATATGCGTTTTATTCAGTCATTGTTGAATTTTCATATAAACTTATGGACAGTAAAATAGGTGTGAACAATATTATTTGCTCTATATTATACTCAATCATTAAAACAGAAAATGGTACAATTTAAAAGTGTTAAAAAGATACTCAGAAATACTAAGATCAAGAGCGACTAGTTAAGCAGTGCCAAGAGTTCTTGTTCTTATCCGAAGGGTATACTGCCATTTTATAAATACACAAAGTATTTTTTTTAGTTTGTTTAATGGGGAAATCGTTTAGGTTGTTATTACATTTTATTTTAAATTTAGTTAAGTAATTTCTCAAATTATTCTGAACCCATCGCTGTTATTGATAGAATGCTTCTACTCATAGTATTTTCTGTTTCTGTTTGAACCCATTTTCAGACAATAAGTTGGTAGATATACTTTTAAACCTATGTTTCTTACTGAAAAGTCGCAGTCATGCGAAGTATAAAGACCTTTGGTACTCACTGAACTCTCCTTTTCGAAAGAAATCTATCGACCACTTTCTATATTCGAATCCAACACGAATGTTTTACTCTATTAAAACCTGTAGACCTACCCCAATTATTTACACCTTGGCCTCCACCTTGCCTGTTGCTGCCGGCCACTGTGTTTAATGTTTCCCCTCTGGAAAACTTGTCCGGCAGCCAATCTTCTAAGTCAGCTGCACATTTGGCACAAATAAATAAAAAAAAAAAAAAAGAAAATGAAAAACCAGCTGAAAACGACTTTCGCTATTTGCTTTGGCCAGTTGGCTGCCAATGATAGAAAGAGAGAGAAACAGAAAATTGAATATGGCCAAAGAAAAAAGGCCAAGACAAGAAAATGAAAAACAACAGCCATGGGCAATAGCCTGTATGTATGCCCGACTTTTCCAAAGAAATCAACTTTTCTTTTTCTTTTTTTTTGCGTACGGGGGGGATAGGGGGAGAACAGACACGTTTGGCCAGTTTTTCCAATCGATGCTTATGAAAGGAAAAATAAAAAAAAAGTACCCCAAAAGTCGATAAAAACTTGTTACGAAAAGTAAAAATGGCAAACTGGTTGTGGAAAAAATTAGTCGCAGTCAGTCGCACAGTTTTCGGATGTGCTCTAACTTGATTGAAAAATGTTTGAGTCGTCTCCTCCTTCGTTCTCACTTACATTCCATTAACCCAAATTCTGCACTTCCCCATCGATCCACGTCGTTTGTGTCAAACAAACGAGCATTTAATGCGCTTCACTGTAGAGTGGACCACTGTCCAAACCCAATCCCACTCAGCGTTATTCATTTTTAAACTGCATGTGTCATATTCACTGACCATCCAGCTGAATCTCTCTCACTTCTCCGCACACAATGATGATTCAATTTACTTGCAGTTGATGGTTGGGTGGGAATGGGGCTTAAATGGCTCTCAACTTGAATATTTTAAGCTTTTGGTCAGCGTTTTGGGTGCTTTATATGCTCATTTTGATTGATAGGCTTAAGTGTGCCCAAAGTGTGGGTAAGGGTAAGGAGGGGGCTTCAGTTAGGGCTAAGCTGATTTCTGTTTAACTGCCTGCTGCATTTTTCCAGCACGTTTTAGATAAGTCCGCCCCCTAGCCTGCATTGCGATTCGTTTCGGGTTTTGTGCTTGAAGTTGATGGATGGATGGCTGGGTTGATCTTTGGGTGAAGTGAGAGGGGTGTAGTTTAAATGGTTTTTCAATTTGTATTTTCTTTCTAGGACAATGCTGGGTAATTTAGATGAATCTCATTTTAAGGCTAGAATGATACATTGATTTTCGGGGAACAATTTTTCAAGGGGAAAAATTGTATACAAATTTTAATTTTGAAAAATATTTAAAGTTTCACAAATCATCTTTGTCTCGCTCTCTCCAACATAATTCGCTTTTTCAAAAACAAAAAGTTTTAGCTGAATTTTTGTGTGTCGGCAAAGTACTCCAATTATTGGGCACGTGCGTAAGACGGCAGCCACATCAATTTACATTTAAATCGCCTCAAGTTGAGTTGGTTTGAAGCAAAAAAAAACTCTGAAATTTCATTCATTGAGCGGTTGAAGTAAATTTTCCTTTGATTGGGTCAGGGTTTTTGTTGGCTACGAAAATGTGGAAAATATAAGCCCCTCCATTCAAATTGGAAAGCGAATATAAAATGCTACGAAATATTAAGCCCATGCCGCCGTTTCGAATGAATTTTAATGAAAGGGAACACTTTTGTTCAAATTAATGATTTTATTCAATTTTACTGCATCACATTTTTCTTTTGTTTTTTCCTTTTTTTTTGTATTTTTATGCTTGTGGATAACCACTTTTTGAAGGACTTTGACGCTGATAAAATGATTGCAGTGCTACGTGATTTATTGCAGTTTTCTTGGATTTTATTTGACAACCTTTCGTGCGGTTGGCTTTTTTCCTCGCAGCTGCAAAAGCTGACAACGTTGCGGTTTTGCTCCGAGAGAACTTGGCTGCTGGTTTGAGGGGAGGGGGGTGAAAAAGTTTCGTCGGTTTTCCGTGGAAAGCGGAGTAGGTGTCAGCCAAGGACCCTGACATGCGTCCCATTAGGTTAGGAAATTGCAACAAAATGTAAGAAAATCTAATGTAGAAACTTTAAAAGAAGTTGGCTTTACAAAAAAATAAAATGACCGCGTAATGTAGTGGAACGTACATTAGGCGGTTACTTCAAACTAAAGTTTGAAGAGGAAGGCACATTGGAATATTTTTATCATTAAAATGTAGTACAAGTTTTGATAAGTAGAAATAGGGACATTTTCTAAACAAATTGAGCATCAGTTGCAGACGCATTCCTTTTCGAGTCAATATGCAGGTGAAGTCTCTGTCTTTGATTCTACCTAAAATTCGTTCTACAGACAACAGCGCTTACATTTTATAATATTTGAGTCCATTTAGTCAATGTCCGTTCGATGACAACTGTCTTTTCGCTTTTCAAGGTTTTCAGAACAAAACAATGACAGAATTCTTCCATTGATCGGGAATGTGGCCAATTATTTTCACAATTTTTTTTTGCAAAACCAGCCAAATGTAGTAGTATCAATTAAATCCAACCTTTAACTCAACCTCAGCTGGCACCATCTTTAGTTATCTCTATAACTAACTTTATTTAGTTATAATTGCGTATGTATGCACGAGGCCAAGTTGATTTAATGCGTACCGCTTCACCGACCTTATTCTTATCATTTCACATATAAAGTCTTTCTAGTTTAGTTCGAAATCAAATCGTTTGTACGAAAATCTCTAGAGATTTCGGGAACACGTCCGAATATTACGTGCTAAATACAAAGAATTGAATTCGAGCCAAGCGACGACGGCGGTCAGCGTCGTCAGCGATGGCACACGCTACTCATGTCGATAGCTTCCATAAATATCGATAGGTGGCTGCAGCTATCGCATAAGGAATTGATCGGGGATGCCACACTTCTATATATCATGGAGCCATCTGTGTACCAACAAGGGCTTAGTTATTTTATGACTGGCGCCTAAATATTTTTAAATTTTGCATTCTGTTATTGGAGAACATGACTTAAATTTGAATTATAATTTAAAAATGCATCATAAAACATACAACTTACCCAAAATGTTTATAATAAACATCGAAACTAACTCATAACTAGAAAATGGGAAATTTCTTTGCTAGAGAGCCAATCTTTTTTGAGATGGAACTTAATATTGCACACATGACTTCTAACTAGATTTTCAAATAAGAAAATTAAATCTCTTGAAGTTCTGTGACACCGACGGATTTATTGAGCGTTTTTCAAACTAACCAAGGCCAAAATCTCTAGAGATTTTTAGGACACCCCTACAATAGTGGGTTTTGAAGAAATAGAAATATGCAGAAGTAAAGTGACACAAAAGTCACCGACAAATACTACCACTGCCCCTGGGAAAAGAAACCCCCCCTTTACTTATTAGAGTATATTTTTATATGCGAAATATTTTACTAAGGAAGGAGCAATTAAAGAGAAATTAGTGAATGTTTAGTATACATACTCAACTACAATTTTAAAAATAATTTCATCGATGGAAAGCGAATTATTAAGAATTATTATGTAACAAAGGCACGGCGGTAATTTTTTTATTAAGAATTTAAAAAAAAACGGTTTTGACCTAAAAATATGTGATTTCTTTTCGTCAAATATCAAATAAAAAAAAGACAATTTTTGACCGACTTAACCACAAAAGCTTAAATGCAGTTGATTTCCAAGTTCATAGAGCAAACCAACAGCAAAATTCAAATTGATGTACATAAATGATCTAGGTGACGTGTAAAACTACGTTTTTTGATTTGAAATTATGTTATACATGAGGGGAAAATGTTCACCACTTTGCACTAACACATCCCACAAAATTTTTCATTGCTTTTTGAAGTAATTTAAGCAGTTTGTGAAATACTACACTTGAAAACGTCTTTTAAACAGACGATTTGAGAGAAAAAAATTATGCCTGCGGCGTTCTAATTCTGTTTTAATCTCAATTTTACCTTCAAAGCCGGGATTAAAACCAATATATTTTTTTTTTTCACGAGTATTTTGTTTATCTCTTTTTTTTTTTTATTGGGGAGAGATGAGCAGGGTTGTCGTTTTGTGTTATAACGAATTTTTTTTTTTGTTGGTCCTTCTTGGTGGTCTTTTTTGAAAATTTGTGTTAATTTTTTTGTATTATTCTCACTCTGCCCCTGGCTGGAAACGTTTTTAGACGGCCAAAAATCATTTGTGCTCAATGTAAAATTTGAAAATTTCGATTTCGTTTCATTATAAAAATGGAGTGCGTCTCCAATTTACATAATTGCATTATAACGAAATAAATTTTTTAAAAGTATGACCTATGTTTTAGCCTTTTAAGTTTTTTTCTCAAAATTCCCCCCGATAAAATTTTTTTGAAGTGGTTGTCAGTGGGTCACCTTTACTTCTTTGCTTTAACTAACGCAAAGGAATAGCTCGCGCATATAGGTGTCGCGCACTCCATAAGCCTACATAAAGCAAAACCAAATTTATATGCGGTGTGTTTGTGTGTTTTGTTGTTGTCGCGTTCAGACCTGCAACAACAACATCATATGTGCCTCTCTTCTTTCTCTCCGATGTCTCTCGCAAACTCGAACGCAACAACAAAGTTGCTTAGCGTAGTCGGCAATCGCTTCGCTTTTAGAGGCACGAGCGCTTTTCGCTATTTAAGGCGGCACACACACACACACAGAATTTTATAGTAGTTGTTCTTGCTTAAAATATGTTTTTTGCATTAGTGTTACATTTCACGCGGGCGTAAGCTCCGTCTGAGCACCCCTGGCTTGGACCTTAGTGTGGAGAAGAGATCTGGTTAAGAGAACCTCATACACATAAAAAATTTTGCGATTTCAAATCAAAATGAGAGCATGGCTGTTAAACATCATAGAACTCGTCTATAAAATGAACCGAACCGTTTTCTTTAGTTGTTTTCGGTACGGTGCGGACGGTTTTTTAGTTCGGTTCATAAAGGGCTTGCATCCCTGTATTAACGATTTTGCCATTGAAGTGCACTGCACAGGTCAACTGCGGAATTTTATATCCTTACATCAAGCCAGGGCTGCACACCGGTTTATAAGAATTATAATAATTCTTTAAAGTCCAAACCAAAACTGAGAAAATTGCTGAACCCGAACCTGTTCCGAACTTAAATTCTCGCTTCGGTTCAACAAAATTAAAGATATTTTAAAATCAAGCAATTCTGTTGTCATCTGTTTAAGATCGTGGGTCCATAATTTTTAAATCCTTGATTCAGAATTTAAGGAAATTATCTACTCTATTTTAAAGTTTACGAAAGGATTTCAAACAATTAAGCGATTACTGATATCCTTAGGCCCTTTAAAGGCACTAATAGAGAACCGACAGAATCAATCATTTCCAAAATTTTGATATCTTATTTATGTAATCAGCCCAAAGCTACGACCTTAAGCATCTAACGAAGCTGCAGTTGATTGGGCCTTAAGACTACTTTTGTCTGATCAAGAGTACAAAAGGACGGTATTAATTTCTATCAAATCAAGGTTTGTACCAAAAACTTTTCTTCAAAAATCTCGAACCTAAAATTTTCGAACAAATTTTAGTACAAACTTGGAAATCGGAGGTTTGGTAAACTTATTTTGCTTCAAACACACTTGGTTCAATTCGCTAAAAGTCAAATCGAGTTGATGTTGTTACAGTTTCAAAATGATTTCATACCCAATCAGCAACTCAACTGGGAACAACACTGGCTTTTTTTTTTTCAAAATTAGTGCAAATTATTTACCGGTGGGACCTTAGCTTTAGGAACCAATATCATTGAACTTTAAGCCCTCGGACATCGTAACGGAGTTTCATACAAAATCAGGAAAACATTACACTTTGAGTTACACTTAGATACTAAATTTTTATATTTTTTCTTAATCTGCTTAAGGAGATCTCTCATTGTGCAGTTCAAATGTGATTGGGGATGACATTGTAAATGTCCCACTAAGCCTCACTTGACACAGAATTTCAATACTGAAAGTTGTAATTAAACTGCTGGATTTATTTCTCAAAACTAGTCAAACAAGTCTGCTTTTTTAAAGCTTTAATCTTCATACAGTTTAAGTGTGAGAGACACACCTACATACATATGCAAACACATGCCTCATATTTCAAAAATTTGTCAGCTAACATATTTCTGCCGTCAAGCCGCATTTGTCTAGTATTTATGACTCTAAAGGCCGGGGTTGTTTATGCCTTTCCTGTTTATGGGAGAGGTCGTTGTTGTTCTTGTTGTTGCGCCCAAAAATACCAAAACTCATTTCGATAATGTATTTGGTTCTCTACTCAATACCCTCAACTCCAATTTATGCAATTGGCATAAAAATATTTTGTGATAACGAAAGTTATATCAAAAGAATGAACAGAGCAATCAACGAATTATGTGGCGAATGAGTGACGAGAGTACCAAAAAAAAAAAGCGTAGGCATAGGATTCTTACATTTCTATACATATGTGTGTGGGTGGGTAGAAAATTGGAATTGGTGTTAAGTGTAAATAAATTGGCTGCCTTCGAAAACAATTCTTTGCTATTGTACAGCAGACTGTACGCAATTTTAGGCACTCTCCGTTTTCTCTATTGCAATTTATCTTATAGTTCAAATATTTTGTCCAAAATCAATTTGGATTTGGGGTTTGTCCAAAATCAATGGACTAAATTTTAACAAAATTTTCTTTTATAGCAAACTGCTGCCTTTGTGAATAATTGTAGCATACTTTTTTGGGTTCGCCTTTAATTTTAAATTTTCTTCAAATTGCATTATCTCAAACTTCTTATTGTCTCGTAAATGTTCATCTAAGTAGCTCACAGATTTTAATGCACTTAAACCAAACAATGATTACAATCTTTAATTAAAATTTCTATGAATTTGGCTAGAGGGAGGAAGCGAGAGTCTCTCCCTCCATCGCGCGACTTTGTTAACTACTTTAGGCTGCTGCGCGACAGACAAAGGAGGAGCAAATGTTAGGGTCGATATCCCAGTCAGCTGATGCGACAGTGGCGGTAGCTGCTGCTTCTGCTGTCACTTGGTAGCTAGGCTTAGGCCATTGCCATGGGGTTTTATGTCTAAGCTGCGTACAAATTGGGGAAGGTTGAAAGCTCATACACACACACACATAAAGCTATTTGTTGATGCATTAGTCGAGGGGTAATCTTTGGTGCTTGTCTTTCTACATTGCTCCCGCCTATATTTGGGAACGGGAGCCACAGAGAACAGCTGCTAATGTGCCTTTGTCTTTGCCTTTGTTCTCTGTTGCAGCATGTGAGGAACAACAGCGTGTGTGTGTGTGTGTATGCAGCAATTCCTGGCTGTTGTAATTGTTGTTATTACAGCTGCCTGTTTACCTGTTTGTTTGTTTGCTGTTGTTGTTGTTGTTGCCTTTAAGCTAAAGACTTAATGCGCTTTGCACGGCCAACAGAAATGCCTGCATTTACCTGAAAATTATGCATACACACAGAAAAAATGAAAAGAAAATAAGAGTAAAAATCAGTAAAAGTACATAGAGAAAGGAAAAAATGCTTGTACATATATTTATATGTATGTTAAGCTTTTGTCACTTTGCTTACAACTTTCAAGAAGCGTTTTCAAATTATGCCCTGCTTTATAAATGTGTAAATATGTATGTAGATGCTGGTTAGCTTTTTTATAGGAGCTGGTGAGTGTATGTGTGTGTGGCTGTGAGTGCAAACAATGTCAACATCTAATTTCATGCCAAATTTTGCTAGTTTAATCTTTTATCAATGGAAATTCGTGCTATGTTATAAATAGCATATAATAGAAATTGTTCAAAGAATCAAGGTTTTTAGTCGATTTTTTTTTGACAAAAATAATCTTGATTAAAGCATCAGGAATCTTAATCTAAGCATGTTCCAAATTCGCCAAGTGTAAACTTAGCTCATTTGAATTTTAAATTAATAATTATTTGTGGATAATAAAGCCAAATCAAAATAACTCTGAAAGTAAGTATTTTGCATCTTAGTTTGAGAAGGTTTAAAGAAGCTAAAATAATTTAAATTAAGAATTCTAATCTTAGTTTAAAAATGTTTTACCAAGCTAAAGAAATTTAAATTAAGAATTCTTAGCTTGAGCAGACTGGCATGAAATTAAGAGTGAACAATCCTAAGCTCGGCTAATCCTTAGTATTAGATAAAAAAAGTTTTGAAATTTATTTTTAAGTATTTGGAATAATACCTGAAACTGTGTTGTTCGGTAATCAGGACTTCCCAAGGATATATTTTAAAAAACTGCCGGCTCAAGTTTTCCAGAGGAGCTACTGATGTCGATACGCTACATGATATAGGTATGATAAAAGATATAGGCTATCGTTATTTGAGATGGATGACTGCTCCAAAAGTTTTAGTTTCAACCAAAAAATTCTTGATTACAGACTGGCCAATCTCAACCTGGGGCAGGCTGATAGAAAATACAGATGATCGCACGTTTAAGCTTTTCTAATTATGCAGCTAACGCTACACAATTGACTCCCAAACGTGCGGGTCCCGACTGACCGAGAGTATTAATAGTTACCATCATTAGCGATCAGCAAATGTCAGTCACCTTCACGACAACTGTTCTGATTTATCCATCCAACTAAATTACAATTTTTGTTATTTTCTAACCATGTGTTTATTTTTGCGATTTGACTTCGATAAGTTCAGTGATTTCGGCTCTTGAATTGCGACTGCAATTCGGCATTCGGATTGGTCGACGAGAGTTTCGAACCTGATACTAACAGTTGATGATCATGTCTAAGAATTTTTCATATGTAAATAGGATGCAGATTTGGCTCGCGTATGTTCTCCAAAAGCACAGTCTTGGAAATGCGATTTCGACTCGGAATTTTCATGGATCGGTCGACCAGATTGTGGCTGAAGAAGTAACACGAGTAAACTCATTACTATAACTAAATCTGTTTCTGTATTTAGGTTTCATACTTGAAATTGCGAACACCTAGAGAAGCATTTGGGAGTTTGACCAGTATGTAAACCAAGACTCAGCGCAGACCAATAGAACCTTTTAGATTAAAATAGATAGCTATAGGTAAGCATGTATTGAAGTTAAGTGATCTGATTTGAAGTCTGAACAAGGGGTAGTTGTACAACATTCCTAACACACTACCAAGGCAGGAAGGGTTTAGAACAGGGTAATATCAACACCTTCAATTACCCTGATCGTTGATTCGCTATACCAACAGCTCATTATCATTCATGTGTGGACATATATTTTGGTTTGATGCTTTTTATTTTGTTTGATTTTTAAAGACTACTGTAAAGTGCACTTATTATAGTGTGTAGTATGGTAGGATAAGCCAAACCCCCCCCCCCCCCCGAAACTAGTCAGAAGAACACAAGAAGTGCACATCCTCCGAAGTCCTACTATACACTAGTTGGTGGCGTTATACCATTGGTGTCCCGAAACGGGACCACGATTATTTAACACGCGACACAATTGGTGTCCCAATGAGTGCCTAAACTAACAGTACGCACACGCTACGCAATCTATAAGAACAAAGAAGCCACGCGATCCAGGCACGTCCTAATACGTAATACAAAAACAATATTGTTTTGTGTTCCTAAATTGGCTAAAAAAAGGAGACCCTGTAGTTTTCGCCAACTACCGCGGGTTCAGTCTCCTTCCCATTGCATATAAGGTTCTGTCGCGTATTATTTGTGAACGTCTAAAGCCGCTTATAAGCACACTGATTGGACCTTACCAGTGTGGCTTTAGACCTGGTAAATCCACCACAGACCAGATATTCACATAACGCCAAATCCTGGAGAAGACCTTTGAGAGAAACATCGAAAATCACCATCTTTTTGTCGATTACAAAGCCGCTTTCGACACACCGATAAGGTCAAGGTTTTTTGAAGCCCTGTCTACCTTTGGTATACCTGCATGGTACGTTCGACTTTGCATGATGACGTTGAGAAGCACTCAAAGCTCCGTCAAAATAGGAACGAACCTCTCCGAGCCTTTTGATACCAAAAGAGGTTTTAGGCAGGGTGATACCTTATCGTGTGACTTCTTTAATCTGCTGATGGAGTATATACTCCGCCGGTGCCCAAATGCCAACAGATCGGGCACCATCTTTAATAAAGATGTAATGCTACTCGCATACGCCGATGATATTGACATTATTGGCAATACCGAACGGGCGGTAAGCATGGCGTTTTCAGAGATTGAGAGGCAGTCGGAACTGATGGGTTTAGCGGTGAACGAGGACAAGACGAAGTACCTAGTGTCCTCGAAAAAGAAGTCCACGCGCCTTGGGCAATCTGTTGCAATGGGAGAGTACAACTTTAAAGTTGTAGAGGACTTTTTATACCCGTTACTCGTAGAGTAAAAAGGGTATACTAAAGTCGTGCAAATGTATGTAACAGGCAGAAGGAATCATTTCCGACCTTATAAAGTATATATATTCTTGATCAGCATCAACAGCCGAGTCGATATAGACTTGTCCGTCTGTCCGTCCGTCTGTATGAACACCTAGATCTCAGAGATGGTAAGAGATAGAGGTTTGACATGTATGGGACAAATGCTTCTTTTATCTGCACGCAGATCAAGTTTGTTACAAATTTTGGCCACGCCCCCTCCCGCCCCCGCAATTTGGAAAAAACATTATATCTTCTACAGTTTTAAAGATAGACGATTCATGGGTAATATTGAATGTTTTTAAGCTGATCTGCGAAGTTTGGTCGAAGTCGACAACCGTTGAGACAAGCCTTTTCAAGTGTATCAGAACTTCGGCACAGACGAAGTTAGCTTTGCCTTTCTCGTTTTATATTTAGAGATTCATAGCAGGACAATCAAAATCATAACACTTAAAATTTAAAGAACTTTCTATTAGCATATTATGCAACTCCACGATTTACGTGTGTTCGCGGGTGGAGGTCCCAATGCCGAACCATTTTCATCATTCTCAGTTGGGGGATCGTCAACTATATTCTCAGGCTCAACTATTGGTACATTTTCTACTGGGGGCGCTCTGTAGCGCGATGCAGCTGGCGCATTACGGGTTTTCCGAATTCTTCGGCTCCTCACGGACACTCCTGGAATCGAACGAACGAGGCCATTTCTGGATCCGCCACCGGCAATGGATTGTTCACTGGGACTGGGACTGGAACAGTCGGCATTGCTGATTCATTTATTTGTGTAGGGGCCTCTGCATTCTCCAGTTGGATAACACGCCTGGGCCTGGCCCTGCCTCTAGGGCCGCCTTCACGTGCAGAGTTGGCTAATGCATTTCTTATAGACTCGGGAGTAACTCCCGATGCTGAAGATCCCTTTTTAGCGTTCGTTTTAGTACTTTTTGGCTTCATTTTATGGTGCAGGAGAAATATATTTTTGAAAAAATATAGTCGTTATTATTTTTATACCCGTTACTCGTAGAGTAAAAAGGGTATGCTAAAGTCGTGCAAATATTTGTAACAGGCAGAGGGAATCATTTCCGACCTTATACAGTATATATATTCTTGATCAGCATCAACAGCCGAGTCGATAATATGGAAATTACTCTTACAAAACTTAGATTTTAAGCCGCTTTACAATATCTAACATCAGCAGTAATTTGTCTACCAGCCGCAAACCCGTTCATATATCATCAATACCCAATTGACTTTAAGCCATCAATTTGCTAGCCAATCTGCCTGCTGCAACTGTTCTTAATCCCTTTCACTTAGGCCACAAAATAATTACCATATTAAATTTCAGCAGCTTTGCAAAAACTTTGTCCATACCCGATGGCTGCAAAAATAATCAAGATAAACTTGACCAGCAGCAAAAGCAGCCGGTGCACTGCATGCATATCGTATGATAACGCCAGGCCAGGCCCTTGCATAAACTAGCCAATAATCCGGCGGCCCAAAACCCCAAAAGCCCAATTGGGTCAAGTCATGAAGGACAACAACTGCAGGGGGTGCAAAGTTGGCAAGCAACTTGGTGTATAAGGCGACACTAGACAGGCCAAGAAAAGCGCCTTAAAGCAGACAGCAGCAACAACAAAATACCGATGGAAAAGTTCTTCATGTAATGCATTACAAGTAATTTCACTTGCAACAAATACTCGAAGCAACTTTTTTGTGTTTGGGTAACTTTAAACCAAAGCAAGTCAACTAAACTAAGCCGAGGGGGTTGGGGGGAGGGAAACGGCAAAAATCCATCCCAAACCGGATGAATGCCAACTGAGAGAGAACAGAATGTTACTCGCGTGGGGGGGGACAACAACAACAACAATACAATGAAACACATTTTCGCAATGTGAACTAAATAAGCGAAGAAATTGTTGCTGTACAACTTTGTACAGAGGGGGGAGCAAAGGATTTTCTTAACTAGGTCAGGCGACCCCCTTCCGATACAGACAAAGCACTATACACTAAAAGAATTAGCGGGCTATTGTGTTAATGGGAACTTTAGTTACGATAAATAAGTTTTTAATTGCCAGATTGAAGGGGCAAACTTTTTATCAAAATATTTTCATTTTGTCAATTTTCTAGGCCATGTCTCAAAATCCAAACTAATCCAAAAACAACAACAACATACAAGATGAATTTCCATCTAAAACTCATAACAAAAATTTAATTAATTTACCATGATAAGAAAAAGGGAATGAGAAATGTCCACACTAATTGGACCTGCTGTTGATTATGTCCAATAATTTTTGATTGCTGGAGCCTGCAGCAAAAATTCATTAAATATTGATTACAGATATGCCCTCCTGCATATTACAAATATCCTGGCCAGCCTGCCAGTCGGGGCGAAAATCAAATAAATACCAAAAGTGCTGCCGGCACAAGGATAAGGCAGGCTATAAGGTTAAAAGGAGCCAAGACAAGGAGAGCAGCACATAGTTGATATCGAAAATCCCAAATGCTCATGTTAATTGCAATTTTAGCTTTGGCATTTTGCATCCATGTCGTCGCTGTCCTTACTTATATCCTTGTTGTTGTCCTTGGCTTGTTTGCATTTGCAGTTTTCACAGCTGCAGCAATTGCTTTTCCTCCTTACTTTCAGGCTATTTGCTTTTGCTTTGCTAAGACCGTGTCAATTACTTGTAAGATAAATTGCGAAATTCCAGTTAAATGAAATGAAATGCAGTTATTTCAGCTTCTGTTCGTCAGATTTGTCAAATTTGTTTGCGTTTTGTTTGTTTGTGCAATTTAGTTGTTATTGCATTTACAAGAAGAATCTACTTTTGTGTGTGGAAAGGTGGGGCTTAAGGCAAGCTTAGAATAGGAAATGTGAAAACAATTTTGATTAAATTTTTTTGGAAATTCTTTATATTTGTGAAATGTTGTAATTTGAACGTACAGAATGATTTATTATTACTCATTTCCATTTTAGCTAATAAAAAAAATTAATTCAAAGTTTGTATTTCCTGTTAAATTCCTCCCCCTATGTATGCCTTTTCCTCCCTATATTCTGTTGATAATAACTGTTATTCCTATTCATGCAAATTGAAAAATCTCGGTCAATAAGCATAATGCGTTGTCAGCACCGCCTTTCATGCCCACTCACCACTCTGACCCAGTGTGAGTGTAAGCCAAGCGAGAGACAGAGACCCGAAAAACCACTGACAAAGCGAGTGCCGCGAACACAGATACTCAAAACCGAACCACTTCTACCCCAGCGGGTGGGGTTGAACTTGCGTGGCCCCCCCAAAAAATGTCATGTGCACACAAAACACCATAAATTCAATATCCTACAAGTGCGCGAAATATGCCAGCTTAACAAAACTTTAACAATTGCAATTGACCCAAGAAATATTTAAAATGTTGGAGATTAGTGGCTAGGTAAACTTGGGAGCACTCGTTAAGCAGTTAATAAAGGAAATACCTCGGTAGTTTACTAGATCATTGATACTGAAAATATTCCAAACAGTTGCTATTTAACTCTCTATTGTATATAATGACCATTTGTTTAAGCCTCTCAATGGGGGCATTTTGAAAAGCTTATACGGAACTCATTTGCATGATTCTCAATTGAAACAAGTAAGAGCGTTGCAGTCGAGTGGCCCGACTCCGAAATACCCTGTACAATTAAGACACAACACATTGACAGTGGCGTAGCGTGGGGTTATGCCGCCCGGGGCGGAAGTCGACTTTGCCGCCCCCTCCCCCTTGAATAGTTCTAAATTTTAAAATTCTTTATACAGTTCAAATAAAGTTTTTTTTATTCTTTGCATCAAAAACTTCTCTGTAACATAAAGGGACGTTTTGCAGGACTTTGATTAGGGATGACAAAGACCTAAATTGTTCAAGGGGTACGTACTAATTTGCTAAAGTTGCTATTATTGGAAAAAAATTCGATAACTGTGGGATATATAAAGAAGGATGCGCCGCAGGCGAAAATTTTACCGCAAAAGCCCTTTTTTACATACCTCCTAAACCAAAATTTAAATAAAAATTGACTTCGATGGACCGAAACCAAAATTATTTCGAGGTCGAACATAGTTTTCTGGTTTGATGGCAAATGCGTTTCGAATTAGCTTTTTTTGTAGTCTGCCTGCAGAGGTTTTTACTGGAGGCTGATATAATTAGACGAGTTGGACTACGTTTTTTTGAAAACCTAACATAACCCAAACTGTGGAAGTCTATCCGTTCGATCTCAGTGGCAAAGATGGCTTGGTTTAGAAATAGTACATGAGATTGTGCTGCTATTTGGGCGCCATTAGGACCTAAGAAATTGAAAGTTGTCTAATTGCCAATCCTAGTAAGCCCCAAATATTCGGAAAATATTGCGAAATCGATGGATAGCGAACTATGAAGAATTATGTTAAATATTATTTGGTGTTTGTTAATTGTTCTTTTATAATTGACACTATAAATTTGTGTGTTTTTTCCATGTAACAAGGAATTAAATAACTCTTTCTGAATTGATTAAAAAGTTTATTTAAAAACATCTTTCTGATTTTGCTCATAGAATAGACATTTTTGGTTTTTAATAAGGAAAATATGGTTATTTATTGATAAAATCGATTTTTTTAAATTATGGTTCAGTTGACACAACTTTTGTTTCATAAGAAATTTTCAAAGCATCCTACAAATCTGCACCCCCTGCATACGCCCTTAATAACATAATCAATATATATTTGAAGGGCTTGATAGGAAGAAGCAGGATATAATAGTTGAAGATATGGAATGCCTAACATCTTTGATTAAGTCAAACACAAGGTCTAAAAACTGCAGCATTTTTGACTCCGTCGATTGTAGACCACTGATCTTTAATCCCTATAAACTGACTCGCAAGCTTTCAAAAATGCATTCAATAAATATTTATTTTATTACTAGATCTTGAAGTGCAGAATCTTGCAACGTTCTCCAAGTTGAAATAACAGCAGAGTCTAAATAACCTTCAGGAATACCACTATGTATGAATTTAAGAGAATAATTAATATTCATTTTGTAATTATTTGAAACTCGGCGCCGCCATAATTTGCCGCCCCTAAAAATTTGCCGCCCGGGGCGGACCCGCCCCCCCCCCCCCCTCGCTACGCCACTGAATATCGGAGGACCCCGACAACGTAGTAGATGGCTGATCTGCAACGTAGTCAGGTCAATCATCATGTATGCAGCACCGATATGGGCCACTGCAATGACCGTACCGTCATACGCACGAGGATGCAAAATGGCGTGCAGCTTCCGTACAGTGTCGGAGGACGCGGCCCTAGTACTAGCAGGAATGATCCCGCTAGACCTGTTAGCTATGGAAAGCAGAGAGGCAGATGATAAGCGGAGAGAGAGCACGATGATGAAGTGACAGGCGAGGTGGAGTACTACCACCAACGGCAGCTGGACAAAAAGAATAATTGCGGACATAAGGCCGTGGGTGGGTAGACAGCACGGACAAACCGACTTTTACCTAACACAACTACTGACTGGACATGGATGCTTCAAGTCCTATCTCTATAGGTTTAAGCACGAGACAGATCCGTTTTGCACACACTGTGCGCGGACTATAGAAGACGCAGAACATATATTTCTTTGTCTGTCCGAGATTCGCTGCCGAACGGGAAGAGCTATGCCTAGGTATTGGGAGGCCATTCACAGTCACTGACTTGATGGACATCCTACTTAGCTCGCAAACCAATTGGGATGCTATTTGCACCATGGCTGCACAGCTTTAAGTCAACCGCTAGATAAGAACCTAGTGGAGGCCTTCGTGCCATCTCCCCCTGACGACAGAGTAATTTGGCGGTGGTTCCGCAAGAGATAAACGAGAGTAGGGGCGGTTTTTGTGGTGAGGCTCCAAGTCCCACACTTTTTGGCTTTTAATGCTTTCCCCCCCAAAAAAAAAACACACACACATATACACACACACGCGCGCACACTGACTCATACGCCCTACCCTGCAAACATTTTGTCGGGTTTCCTATCTCTTTGGTCAAAAAGTAAGTTTGGCGATAGTTTAAGGTGAGAGTCTGCTGATAGATTGGCGATTTACAATAACAAAACACATAAGGAATCGCATTTTTAACATAAAAGCGATAAATTAGCGATATGTGGTTTCGATTTCAAGAGCGCTATTTAAATCGGTTGAGTGAGGTGAATGTTTTCAAAGAGATTCAATACAATTAACTCTGGGTTGCCTGGACTGAAATGGGCGACGTAGCACAGTCGTCTAAAACGTCAGTCCCATCGTTTGTGTGAAAAACTTTCTTATCCCTGAGAAGAGACTTTTTCGTATCTCACAGAAAGAAACGATTCCCCTTCTCCAAGAAATTCGAGTCCCATTTTTTCCCAAAGGAAGATAAGAATGCCATAAATAGCGATATCGCTGGAAAAAAGCGATACCCACTGGAAGAATCGCATTCTTATCTTATCGCGATAATAAATATTTGCTAAGCCTGCTCCCACAAGCAAAATTGTTTCGGGTATAACTTTGGTGTTTTTGCTCGGATCTTATTGCGCTATAGACAGACGGACCTGGCTAAATCGACTCAGTTGTTGTGATCGAGTATTAAATATACTTTCTAGGGTCGGAAATGTTTCCTTCTCCCCATTTTCAATGCGTACAGGGTATAAAAAATCATAAAATTAATATAAATAAAAATTTAACGCTTGAAAGCAATTAAATATGCATCTTACCTTTAATATCTTTAACATGTATCTTAATTAACTTGGTTTCGCTTTCCCGTTCCATTCCCCACTCCAAATACTTTCTTAATGATGACTTCTTTTCCGTCCCCTTCCCCCCATCTCTTGTTGACTTCAACTACAATGGCTACAGAGGCTAAGGCACATAACTTTGAAGGCAGACCATACCCGCACCAACAAAAGCAACAACAACAACAAATACGCAGCGTAGCCGCATGTAACCGCAGAAAACACACACAAACACTCCCACGCTCACACACACTCACATGTACGCTAATGCCATTTTGACGTTGCTTATGGGTTTTACGCCCAAAAATGTAGACTACATTTTTTGTGCCATGCAGAGCAGGGCACGCCCATAATCCATAAGTTAAGCCCCACAGTTTGTAGGTATGCGGTTTGCTGGTACTGTACCCCCACATGCCGCCGCCCTTTCTGCGGTCGTTTCACAGTCGACAGATAAACAAAAATACTCATTTGCCTTCAAAAACTAAAGGGTTTTAAAACTGGCTTCGAAACGAAATGGACGTGTGTTTTGTTAACAATTTATGAGTATTATTTTTGTTGTTATTTTTGTAGCCAACTACTGACCCGCATACTTGCACCGAAACAAAAAAGGTTAAGGCAGCCCTTTAAGAGCCTAGGGGGGCGGTTGGCATGGGCTGGGAAAATATTTTGCATAAATAGAATTTTGGCGGCTTACAATGAAGATGATGATGACGATGTGCTAATCCCAAAGCAGTTTTGGGGCGAAAAAAAAATTGAGGTTTGCACGCCTCTAAATGGTATGTAGGTTAGAGTGGAAAGGTCAAAACATAATAATTTCCGATTGAATGTGTTTTTTATGATGAATATTTACAACACGATTTGATGGAAGAGGTGAAATTTTGTAAAGATGGATGAGGAAATTTGTACAGAGGCAAACAGGAAATTTGAAGGATTAGTTTTGGTTTTTCTAAAAGACTCTAAAATATATAGATAGAACTTATCTTACAAAATAACTTTTTGTTACATTTTATAATTAGTTTCAAAGGAGTCAACGATAGTTCAATGCTCAAAGAAGATTATGGCGTTGAATTTAAAATAATCTTTATGAAAAGGGAAACTTATGTGAAGAAGTCCTGCAGCATAGGTTCTCCAAGGTTAAATGAAGCTATTCAGCGGTGTCACAGAAATCTCTTCCAACCAAATTCCAACCCAAAACCAATTCTCGGTGTCACAGAAATCTCTTTCGGTTGGTTTCAAATCTCTCGTGTTTTGTCGGGAGATTTAGCTAAATTCACCAACCAAACAATTTCGATATGCAAAATTAGTTTTGGAAATGTGAACAACACTATTTTTCTGGATAGGTTGCATCAAATTAATTAAATATTTTATTTGTTTTAATATTAAAATTTGTGTTTCAATAATTGTTCGCTAAACTCCCATATGAAGCAAAACCAACTTTCCACTCAACCTCAGCTGGCGCCATTTATAGATGTATATTAGACTTCCCTTATATGAAAAATTTTTTTTGATATTTTTCGTAATTAATAAAATAATTAATAATAATTTCGTAAGTAATAAAATTCGTAAAAATTTCTAGTTACCATGACAAAAAACCAAAATTCGAAATTTTAATGTTTAATACTGGCGCTGTGTGTAGTGGCCAGTTTCCAACAGGGGCGTAAGTTCAACTAAAACTATTAACATTGCGGTTAACCGATTTATAAAACGGCAGAAGTACGAAAAGAGAAGATCAAATGCTCTTAGGTCACCTTGGATAAGCATCAGCATATCATACGATTGCACCGTTCTTATCTGACGTCGGCTTCGGTTAGCTAGCATAGGCTAATGCAAGCATAGCTTAGCGGCGCAGAGACAGTGAGCGAATGTCTTTTGTGCAGAGCACAACATATATCAAGCGACCTGTGCGGAGTTATCTTTTGCAAAGAAAAATTAAGCCCACGTGGCGATTGCATAAGACCCCTCCAGTCCCAAATCTGGACTGGAGTACTTAGACGGTTGGTTAACTTAATTTTTGGTAAAAACATCGAGAGAATCAAAGTGAATTGTGCGAAAAGAATTTGGCCAGGTACGAAATTACACAAGTGCATATTCAGAAGTCTAATTATGTCGTCTTTTTCATAGTGCTCCGCGCCAGTGCCTTTTGTTTAGGGCTTGGATTGCCCAATTAAAGTGGCGGCCTTGCCTTGAGGCGCAATCTGGCGAAAGTATTTTCTTGGCGGATCGAGAGAGTCACATTTTGCTTATTGGCGAACGTCAATGCCCAAATAATCGGAGTCATTTAACCACTCTGGCGAAGGCAAACCAAAAGCTCTTGGTTAAATCGAGCCAAAGCTAATACGACCCCCGGAGGAGATCTACACTGCCCGCCCAGTGACGAGATTCGTTCCCCATACTGTGTTAGGCGCATACACTACCCATTGTTAATTTAGTACAGACCCAGAAGGTGGGCAAGGTGTCTGAGTAATTCGCACCCATTGTACATGTGTTGCATCACATAAGGTCCACCTACAGCATCTGGTTTAAAAGTGGAGATTGCAAGAGAGATTCTATGAGCAGAAACCTTATCATGAGGATTAAAAATTAGTTTTTTTTCTATTATCTTAATTTTAAATATTTTCAATAATTTCAACCTTAACGTAAACCTTTAACTACATTGAATTTAACTTTTTCTTGAACATAAGTCTCTTGCATCTACCTGAGAAGTGAACGTAGTGTGTATGTATGTATAGTAAAGATTTCTTTTTATTTTGAAGCCCATTATCGTCATCTGGAGCTCCACGACGGCAGTGTATGGTGAGTGTAAACTATAGTATTTAAATCTTACAGCTTTACAAACATACGCATTTTCTTAAATCGGCATATTTTTGCCTCATTTTGGCGATGCAGAGATCAGTTCAATTATTGAATAACTAGATTTATTAATTTTCATCACATATGCATATATCAAAATAATTATACAGTTTTCTTTAGCTTGGTAAGGATAAAATTGAAGTCAATGAATAATGGATTAGATGACGCTTAAGTACGATTATGAATTTAATTTTGTTTCCTATAATAAATAATGTTCCCTGTTAGAATTAAAATGACAGCTTAAGATTTTCCCAATGGTCCGTCGCCGATCCAAAAAGCCAATGCCAACCCATACGTAAGTAGCAGCTAAGAACTGCATAGGGGCATACCAAGATCATTTCCATAGAGGTATGCCAAGGAAGGGTGGGTACAGATTAGGGTATAACCAACAGCTCAATACCCTAGATCCAATCAGTCTATACGCAAAACTGTCCGTCTATTTAAGTCCCTCTTCCGATGTTCCCTTAATTCTTACTTTTGAAAGTGCACTTAATTATTGTAGTGGTGTGTTTGCCATAGTTGGAGGAGGAAGAACCCCACCCCATCCGACGAGCTGAGCCCGAGCACAGCAAGAAGTGCACGCCCCGAATCCTCTATGGCCAATAACGAATGCGCGAAGTCGATCAGATCCATTAATCTGAAGGCCATTCAGTTATTTGAATAAGAAGAGCACGCTTCCTTTTGCCTGTGGGTAGGGCGTGTATAATTTAATACCCCCCATGAAAAATATCTCGGGGAGGAAAGAAGAAAATAATTAATTTTTTTTTTTTTTTTACCAACATTTTTAATTATATATTTATTTATTAAGAGGTAAGTTTAAAAATGTTCAGTTATATGCATAAATTAGAGAAAATCAGAAACTGCTTCTGAACTGATTTAATTTGATCTTGATCGATGTATCGGAGCAGAAAATTGCCCATTTCTAAAACCGTCATCAAAGGTGGATGGATTCGCAAATAAATAGGATAAAGTTTATTGTGTGTGTAGTGTGTGTAGTTTATTCCAGTTTTGGCTTGGTTTATTTACCGTTAGCCTTCTATTGTAATAAAATATAATTATACAGCGGTGTCACAGAAATCTCTTCCAACCAAATTCCAACCCAAAATCAATTCTCGGTGTCACAGAAATCTCTTTCGGTTAGTTTCAAATCTCTCGTGTTTTGTCGGGAGATTTAGCTAAATTCACCAACCAAACAATTTCGATATGCAAAATTTGTTTTAGAAATGTGAACAACACTATTTTTCTGGATAGGTTGCATCAAATTAAGTAAATATTTTTTTTGTTTTAATATTAAAATTTGTGTTTTAATAAAAACTCTCCTAATGCTGCGTAACAATTAAAACCTACCAACCACAGCGCCCTCAAGTTATGGAGTCGCCATCTGTGTACCAAAATTGGCACCAACAAGGGCTTAGAGTTGTCAAGTTATATAAAATATATAATATTGGCGCAAAAATATTTTTTAAATTTTGCATCTTATTTTTGGAGAATATGACTTAAATTTGAATTATTATTTAAAAATGCATCAAACATATAACACTATCAAAAAATTGCATTTAAACATCAAATTAACTCATAACTAGAAGATGGGAAATTTTTTTTGCGAGAAAGGGCAACCCTGTTAACAGATTGGATAGAAATGTCCCATTAGCATGGACACAAACCTTCCAACTAGATTTTCATATAAGAAAACGAAATCTCTTGAAGTTCTGGAACACCGACGGATTTTTCGAGCGTTTTGCAAACCAACCAAGGCCAAAATCTCTAGAGATTTCTGTGACACCCCCGATTATAAACATCTCTCCCATTGAGTAGATGGTTTAGAGATCTGCTATCTGCTCTACACGTGACAGACTCGAAAACATGACGGATAAACATGTTCGATCACTCCAACATCCCACCCTTTTACCTACAGTCAATGGCTACTCTATCCCACTAGAGTATGAATCTACACTGAAGTAAAATCCCGATCCCACTGAACCGTTAATTTCATTTGTAGTACAATGTTCTCACTTCAAAAACAATTTTTTTAAATTGCAAAAACTCGAATCGATTTGGTATTGTTCCGCTATCAAGAACGTTGTAAACTCAAATGGAAAAAATATTTTCATTGCGCTAGCACATTGAGCTATTGCACACTTTATAAGTTTCACATATAGAGGGCTTCTCACATTATGGAGGATTGGAGGAATACGGAACTTTACTAAAGAGGAATATAGAGGATCATAGAATCAGATACGTGGTTGTACAACAACTTAAAAGACCCATTCCACCTGAATTGTTTCACTTAAGTTTTAAAAACATAAAAATTTTTTTGGGTTCTACTGGGAATTGAGCCTGGTACCCTACTTGCACATAACAAACAACCTATGAAATGGCGCGCTAACACATTGAGCTATTGCACACTTCATAATTTTCACATCTAGAGGGCAGTAAGCCTTGCGTTCAAGAAATCCCTTACATGAGTAGTACATATTGTGTACACTATACAGTACTCAGCTCGAACTCTGAGTACAATAAGCTTTTTCTATAATAGTCAAGCCTTCATTAAAAATATTGGGTCAATATTATCCAATTCGGTATCAGTAAACGACCGACTCGAGTCCCGTTAAGGAAATACATTCTCATTTTACGAGACAATTGTAATCTGATGTATGCGAGTTGGCAGCGGTATCACCTAAATAAATCACAGAATTCAAAAACTATTAGCACACTTTAAAGCAGAGATGGGCGCGTCGCGACGTTCCTATGCACACGTGCATTGCACAAAATCACACGTACGCTATAAGCATTGAAAGCTATTTATAGTACACGAATGTTGTGCACGCAAATTGTGCTTGTATGCGTGTGAGAAGTGTGACGATATGTGTGCATGCCCATCTCTGCTTTAAAGCTTCTAGTACTTTTACTTTAAAAGTTCTAAGTCTTTTAATATGACAAAATTTTTCTTAGATATTCTAAAACATTACCTGATGCTTTTTATTTTGGCAATATGAGATGTAGCCCAGTGCATACTTGATTGGCTTTCAGCCTGACTTCACATAGCCGAAAATACACATCAAAACCCATTCCCTTTTATAGAAAACCAAAAAATATCGTTAAGTCCTGCTTCACTTACATATGCCAAAAACTTTGAAACATTTTGCTTTTCTCAGTAACCTGCTGCTGCTTCTGCCACAGAAGCCAATAAAACAGACACAAGTTGCTTGGCCTGCCAAGTTTTTCAGGGTAAAAGTGTTTGCATAATGAAACAATGCAAAAGAAATATAAAACCTTGCCAAATGGTTCGTAACAAACTGCAGTCCTGGTAACAATTGTTGTTAGTTTGCACTAGGAGAGAGAGAGAGAGAGTACTAAACAGGAGTTTGACCCCAAGACCAAAGTGTAGAGAGAAAAATTAATATAAAACTGCACTACACTGACCTGCATTTGCCCAGCTCTAAGCGAGCCCTAAAAATGAAGTCGAAACGGAAATGAACAAAAATGCCAGTAGCGGGGGGGCTAGCCGCTGAGGGGCGGCCTGCACGGTGATTGAAGGCAACCATAAGCCATAGAATAAAGTTTTGCACAAAAGTAAGCTAACTTAGACATGAAAACAAACAAACAAAACCGTAGCGAACCGAATAAGAAAACTTTTCGGTAGGTAAACAAAACCCAAGCAGAAAAGTAGTTGGCAGCGCAAGAGCGCAACAATGAGGGGGCGTACGGGGGGCGGGGGCGGGCAAAAAGAATGGAATTGAAAACGAAAGACAACTTGACGTCGACTTCATTTCATGATTAAGTTGCCCATATCGATTTCCTTTCAACAGACTTTATGATGATGAAAATGGAAGCCGCTGCTGCCGACGCCACCGCAGGACCTGCGCCTGCGGTCGACTTGGCCCTACAACAACAACAATAACAGAACACAGTCACATATGTGACTGACTCACTCACATTCAAAACAATAGCTTCCGACGCCGCTGTTGCCGACAAAGAGAAAAAAAGTAAAAAAGGTTGCAAAACATACATAAATTGTATGGAAAATGTAATTGTTAAGGACATCTTGGGACTGTTACATGTGGTGGTAAAACTGGAGTCACACAAGTCGGGTAAACAAATAAATAAACAAAACCCACAGAGAAATGTGCTGTCTTCTAAGTACAATGGCGGGATACAGAGAGTGACATAAGGAACTTCAGTTTGTACCTACATTTACATAACCAGAGCTACCAAGATGAAGGGAGCAAGTGCTTAGAGGTTGTCATATAAACAGAGTGTGTAAATTAAGAAAGTAAGATTCTTGAACTCGAAACAGCCCTTCGTTTTGGGGTAACTGGATACTGAAATTTTTTTTAAAGAGGAGCAAGATGCTGACATCATTCAAACTGTATTGGTGGTTTCCAACCACTAATTTCTTAAGCAATAAATATAATCTTATTTGGTTTCTTTTGTAATGTGATGGATTAGGGATTTATCTCCATGTTTATGGGTACGATACACTAGTGAACAGCGTTGGATTGCCAAATTCCGTTCCAGAGAATTTGAGGCCTACACGCCAACCATTGAAGCCTGATGACCATATTTGATTTTCACAGCTATTAATTATACTATAAGCTAATTGCTTTGGGAATGCTGAGACCTACGTTTTTCCATTTTGCCATTTTGAGGTCCGACCTAGTGTTCAGACTGTTGTGCTCATGGGGAAAAGTGTTAGCATTTCCAACCACAATTTACTCTAAACAAATTGTGGACAGCTTAACAATGAAAAGCCGAGCACTTGTGCCCAAACAGTGTGTCCATATTTTGTTTAGAATCCTTGTTAGGACAATGTGTGATCAAACATATAAATTGTATGGAGAAAACGCAAACTTTCAATTAACTATGAAGTCGCGGTCCATTGAGAAAAATTAAGGCTAAAAGCATACTGTTGTTTTAGCACTCCTTTGTTAAAATATGGTGAACATTGATGAACTGAACAAAGCCTGGAGACATTGCGATTCATTGACTTTCGTAATCATTTTAAGCAATACTTCAAAATTACTTCTCAGACACGAGTAACATAAGTTAAAAAGTTTCTCTTTCAATCAAGAAACGATGATCTTCCGCCATTAATTTTGGTTGGTCATCTTACAGATATGTGCTCGACATTGTCCATAAAGTAATCCAGGAATGGTCTGGTACATCTGCAAAAGTCTACAACATTAAAACGTGCAGCTTATTTTAAACTTCGATTTTTGAAACTTCACGATAAAATTCGCTTGCTTTCAATTCCCGAAGTTGTTTTAGTTCGTATTTTAATTTATACAATTTTTTTCTTAACAAACCTCAAAAACACCTCAATTTCGAGCACTGTTCACAACACTATTCAGGCAAACTACAAAATTTTTAACTGAGTAATGTAAAACTTGTAGTTTGACAGTACACATAATCTGAGCCAATAGTTTTCAATTTCCACATTGCGTTAAATTGAAGCAAAACATTAAAAAGTGGTGAGCATTATACTTTGTTATTTAGTGCATTAAGTGTACTTTGTGATGTGATATCAAGTTTCAGTGAAATGTTTGTGTCGTGTAAATTTGCTGAACAAAATAAAAATGGCTACCATTTCCAAGAATGGACACACTTTTGCACCGGTTGTGGACACCCTCGTTTTTTGTTTAAACTGTTTAACCACAAAACAGCCAAATATCGTGTATTTGCCTACATCCAAAGTAGCGCTAAACCGGTGCCTGCTTTAGTGCAACAGGCGGGAAGAAGAAAACCAGAGCGTAAATTAAAGTCGTTACCCGTGTCATGAAAAAACATGTTTAACAGTGTTCCTGCGTTCCTTGTTGTGTTAATCCGAAAAGTATGCAACATTTTTTTGGGTGGGAGGGGTGGTAGCGGGGGCTTGGTTCACTTTTTTGCTCATAACTTGAGAACCGTTCATCCGATCTTTATTATTTCTTCGGCAAATCGATTCATTTTGCTAATTACTAACTATCTCTAGAAGTACGAATCGTCTATCTTTAAAACTGTAGAAGATATAACGTTTTTTCCAAATTGCGGGGGCGGGAGGGGGCGTGGCCAAAATTTGAAACAAACTTGATCTGCGTGCAGATAAAAGAAGCATTTGTCCCATACATGTCAAACCTCTATCTCTTACCATCTCTGAGATCTAGGTGTTCATACAGACGGACGGACGGACGGACGGACGGCTGTTGATGCTGATCAAGAATATATATACTTTATAAGGTCGGAAATGATTCCTTCTGCCTGTTACATACATTTGCACGACTTTAGTATACCCTTTTTACTCTACGAGTAACGGGTATAAAAATAATACCGACTATATTTTTTCAAAAATATATTTCTCCTGCACCATAAAATGAAGCCGAAAAGTACTAAAACGAACGCTAAAAAGGGATCTTCAGCATCGGGAGTTACTCCCGAGTCTATAAGAAATGCATTAGCCAACTCTGCACGTGAAGGCGGCCCTAGAGGCAGGGCCAGGCCCAGGCGTGTTATCCAACTGGAGAATGCAGAGGCCCCTACACAAATAAATGAATCAGCAATGCCGACTGTTCCAGTCCCAGTCCCAGTGAACAATCCATTGCCGGTGGCGGATCCAGAAATGGCCTCGTTCGTTCGATTCCAGGAGTGTCCGTGAGGAGCCGCAGAAATCGCAGAACCCGTAATGCGCCGCTGCATCGCGCTACAGAGCGCCCATAGTGGAAAATGTAGCAATAGTTGAGCCTGAGAATATAATTGACGATCCCCCAACTGAGAATGATGAAAATGGTTCGGCATCGGCAATGCAGACTGTTCCAATCCCAGTCCCAGTGGACAATCCGTATCCGTTGCCGGTTGTGGAAGTGGCGGATCCAGCCATTAGCGCCGTTCGTTCTATTCCTGGAGTGTCCGTGAGGAGCCGAAGAATTCGCAAAACCCGTAATGCGCCAGCTGCATCGCGCTACAGAGCGCCCCCAGTAGAAAATGTAGCAATAGTTGAGCCTGAGAATATAGTTGACGATCCCCCAACTGAGAATGATGAAAATGGTTCGGCATTGGGACCTCCACCCGCGAACACACGTAAATCGTGGAGTTGCATAATATGCTAATAGAAAGTTCTTTAAATTTTAAGTGTTATGATTTTGATTGTCCTGCTATGAATCTCTAAATATAAAATAGAAAGAGTAACTTCGTCTGTGCCGAAGTTCTGATACATTTGAAAAGGTTTTTTATCTCTTTCTTTTTATTTAAATGTCCATGTCACCGCAAAATGTTGACTTGGAAAAAAGTTATTAGTGAAAACCCAAATATTACCACCAACCGAGGCCCCCCCTTAATATTGAATATATTAAATTAATAAATCGAAACTTATCCTTTATATACAAGCAAACCGTGGTTCGCACCAGAACCTTGGGTTCAGGGGTTTCAGTAACCAGTCCGCAAACCGAACCTTAGACTTTATAACGGGTTCGAACCACCGGACCGAAATTTCTGCAAAATTTTAGAGGTTTGCAGCCTTGTTCTTATTTCAGTTAATTGACTAAAGACCTTTTGTCCAAATGTTTGGTTGTGCTGGCTCAAGGTCATCCGTCCCATCCAAGGAATGAAAAGACGATAGTTTTTTGATTTCTGTTTTCCCAATATATTTCGGGCCCACATCGGGGTCCGTCTTCAGGGGGCTAACAAACAACATTAAACATAAAATTAACAAGATTTTCCCAAGAAACAATTTTTTGAACAACATTGAAACCTATACATACATATTTACGGGACAAGTACGAGTGCTCGCCACGGAGTCTGATATTCAACTAATTTCGTCTAATGTTTGTGTCAAGTAGGTGTCTGTATATGTGTGCACAATTCTCTGTGTCAGTTTTAAAATTCAGCCTGATCTCTGATGGTACATTAATGATATTCAGCATCTCCAGAGTAAAGCGTTTGTTGTAGTGGCTCTCTTGTTGTAAAATGCTTGTGGCATCAAAATCTGGAGAGTGGCCGCTCTCAGTGCAATGGGCCGCAAGCGCTGTTTTTGGTGTGTTAATGATGCTGCGTTTTTTAATGTCTGACTTGTGTACAGATAGTCTTGTCTTAAGTTTGGATTTTGTCGTTCCAGCATATATTTTCTTACATATATTGGTCCCGTCTCCAGCGCATGGTTATATATTAAGTTATGTTTGTCCAACATAGCTATTTTGCTCTTCATGTTGCTGAACAATGCAGCCGTGGTGTGAGTTGGCTTGTGAGCAATTGTTATTTGTTCCTTGTCATATAAGTCCGCTTTGGCCAGTCTTTCCGAGTAATGTGGTATGTAAGTGACTGACTTGTATGTTCTGGTCTGTTCCGTATGTGTTTTTATGGTTTCCTTTCCAATGTCTTTGATGATCGTCTTGATAATGCTCTGAGGGAAATCATTCTTTGACAGCAGTTTTTTGATTATCCCTACATTGTCTTTATGAAAAATTGGATCACTAGTGTCAATTATGCGCTTTGCAAGATTTTTCGCTGTGTTGTATATCATATTTTTAGGGTGTTTTCAAAAGTAATTTATTATCCGTCCTGAAGCTGTGGGTTTTTGATACCAGTTTACCTTTAAAGTGTTGATTATCCTGTGCACTGCAGAGTCAAGAAAGGGTAATTTGTTGTCTTCTTCTACTTCAAAGGTAAATAGTATGTCCTTATGGTATGACCAAAGACCTTTTAATTAAAATAAGTTAAATGTCTAAAGCCATTATTTGTGGATTTACTGTATCAATGAAATCATGGTCTAAAACAGCGATTGCTACGACTGGCCAAACGCATTACACGCATGCCGAAATCTGTGCCAAACAGCATGTCAGTCGCTAACCGTCGGTCTATGAAGTAGGTTAGAGCTGGCTTGCGTCACTTTATTTTTGCACACCAATACACTCTTACTTTTTGGCTGACTTTGGCTCAGATAAACCTCTATTAAGCAACACCCAAATGTGGCTGAAATTTTAAATCAAAGTATGCGAGTTTAAATTTGTGAACAAAGCAGGCGGTTCAAGGTTTGAGTCCACGCAGCTTAAAACATAATTTCAGTCCGCTTGACGTGTTTGAATAGAGCACATCTAGGACTTTGCCTGCTATTTGCATTATATAAATAAATTTATTTATTTTTATTTTATTTTCTTCTTTTTTTTTATTCAGCCACCGATTTCTAATTCCATTAGGTTTTTTAATTCAGGAAAAATTTGGAATATATCTCTTTGGAATATATCTCTTTTCCAATTTTTTTTTGATCGATTCGGCTTTTAATATATTGTTACTAGAGCCTGAATAGAGTCTTGAATCAAAGTTCCCCTTGACTATGTTTCTGTTTTGATCTATCAATGAACTTCTACTTATTTCTTACAAAATTATTGATCCATTGAATTTTAACTTCATGTGGAAATTTAAATTTATTGTTTTAAATAGAAGTAGACAAGTCCAAATAGATTTATATTGAATACAATTTTTCTTGTTTTAATTTTGTATTGTTTGCGATCATAGATCGGAGAAGACTGACTTAGTATGTTTACGATTTGATCTACCATATGTGTTGTCGGTTGACATAAGACTCATGTCTATGTGATCATTAGGTTGGACCCCCTGGTCAAGGTCTCACCCCCCTATCTAATACTTTTTGATGCTGTCAAAAGGCAGTATTACCCTCTTTGTTTTAAGAACAAGAACTCTTGGCCCTGCTAAAGTGATCGCTGGGGATATTCTTCAGGCACTAGCAGCAGCCAAAGCAACAATGAGATTTAATTACAACATATTGGAGTACAATTGTAAATAAACTGAGTTTCCAAGTTTTTGAAGCTTGAAAAGCAACAAGTCTGCTGATGATAGGATTTGGGTGATTCTCGAAAAAGCGCTGTACGGACATGCCATTGCTATTCCAAATGTTGGAATTAATCTCTGTTTATTTGTGTTAATTATTTAATTATAATTAACCGTTGACCTTGAGCCGGCTAAATCAAAGTTTTACTTCAAATTATCTATATTTCTAAAAAAAAAAAATTTTTTAATAATAGGAATATAAATCTTGAAATCAAGTATTACTACTTCCAAGCTGAGAATTCTTTTGATAAGCAATAGAAAAAGTAAGACAACATTAAAAATATGAGTCTTATTCCGGGATTCTGTTTTTATAATAGAATAGTTAAATATTTTACGACAAAAACTACCCAAGTCTCAGTTTGAAATGTTCACTTTATGTGGAAAAGTCATGGACTTTTCCTTAACCTTCGTTTAATTAAACCATTAGAACCACTCCGATACCGCAAAAGCTGACATTAATAGGTCTAATCTCCTCTCTGCTAGCATTTTGCATAACAAAGTTAACTTAAAATGTGGAGCGAAAAAAAAAAAAACGAAGAGAAAGAAGAGGAATAACAACAACAACTTAGAGTATAATTAATGCCAAGCAAGTTCAAATTACGACAAATTAAAAGTGTCAAGCAAAATGTTCCAATAAAGCAGAAGAAGAAAAAAAAGTGGCCGGACAAAATCTGCGTATTATGGCTACAGAGTAATTTCACTTCCATTGAGGCGTGTTGAATGCCTCGACGACGACAACGACGACCAAGCCCAAATGACGGTTTACACACATTTAATGAGCAAAGAGGAGGAGCAGGAAGAGGAAAACTCGTTAACCAGAAGCAAAAGCATAAAAGAGAAGGTAGCAAACTTTTATGAAAGGCAGGAAAAAAAGGGACAATTTTCATTTGCAGTATAGGTGGAAGGGACGGGACGATCAATCGTTGGTATTGGTCATTGTTCGTTCACTGGTTGTCAACGCCAATCATTCAACTGATTAGTTTGATTCCAACGTTGCGCTATTTCCGTGAACAAAGCACCAAGAAGAGAGAGAGAGAGAAAGGCTCTGGACTATATACAGAAAAGACAATAACAAGTGGTGTGGCACTAATTTGGTCTAACCGGATGTGGGCGAGTGTAACAATTATGGACCGGACTCCCCCCGCACTTGCAAAGAATTCAACTTTAACGTTCTTTTGCTCCCTTTTCTTCTTTGGACCTAAAACGTAACTCGCACTAATTGCTTGACTAGTTAGCATTTTCACAAGGGATGGAGAAAGTTTCGTTTTTCTCTTTCTCTATTTGGGGAAAATTGAATTATTGATTAAACTATTTTGGGAAAGATATTCAAGGCAGCATAATTAAATGAAAAGAATGAGCTTAAAAAAGAGAAAGAAATCTGTAGCTGAGATCCCAAAATGCCAATTCTAATGCCAATTGTCATATTTCAATGAGGAATAAAAATGCTGTTTTCACATTTTCAAATATTTTAACTTGAATTCTCATGCACAAATTAAATGACACAAAAAAAAAATTACAAACAAACCACTGAAAACAACAATTCAACCGAGGGGAAAAGACAGAAAATTGGAAAAGTTATCTGCATAGAAGTTTGGGCAACTGCCTGCATACAAAGTACAAATTTTTTAGAAATTTTTGTGTGCAGTGATAGCAATCAAAAAGTATCAACAGCTGTACTGTAAAAGTTAATTTAGTTGTTGTTGTTTGGAGATGGTGACATTCCAACTGGTATTTGCCGAAAACTAGAACAAAATTTGTGGCACAATTGAACTGCAAAACTTTACTAATTGCTTGCCAACCAGCAGCCTGTGGCTAGCTGAAAAATAAAAGAACCACTCCCCACCTCTCTGAACACATCTCTCATGAGTCATGACTGACATCAATTTTTAATGAACTTTAAATAACATGAAAAATTTATGCTGCTACATAAAATACTTCTCTCGCTTACCCTGCCCTGACCTTTTTCCTCTGTTACATTTTTCGCCCCAATCCTGATCAACGTCAGCCTGTACTACAGCCGCGGTAACCGCCGCGAGGCAGGCACAATATAATTGAAGGACATTTTTTGCTCTGTTTAAAAAATGACTCTCAATGTGGGTCATTGTATTGTGAGCGATATGTAAAACAAAAATCCAGCCATCCTATTGACATTTTAACTTAGCAGCCAGGCGTAAAAAATGTTCTCCATTTGGGCAAAAATTGTCAGTCAGATTTCAGGAACGATTTTTAATTGCGCAACAAACACAAAGAGGAAAAAAAAAACAAACTGTGCTCAAATGGTTGGTGGTCATTGAAATTCAAAACAAATATTGATTTATCTATGGTATTTAAATACACAAATCCCCATCGTTTCACAGAGCAGGATTTAAAACTGACAAGCGAAAATGTTGAAAATGTAATTTAGCTGAGTGAATGGTAAAATGAGGGAGAAGATAAACCAAATGGAGGGAATTAGATGTGCCAAGTGGAAAAATATTTATTTGCTCGTTTTCAAAATACATTTTTTTTGAGATGTTTAAACTAGACTACCAATGTATTTCTAAAATGTTTAGAAAACTTAAAACTTAAGCCTATAAGTTGAAAGGGGATTATTTTGAAACTGCCACATCTCAGTCGAAAACTAATATTTTTCATACTTAGAGTCGAAGGTCCAGTTACTAGTACTCTAAGCACCACTT